>PVHY01008328.1:0-62262 GCA_004024945.1 Uropsilus gracilis
GGTGGAGGGAGGGAGGGAGGGGGTGGGTGGAGGGAGAGGCAGCCAGATAGGAAAACTCAGGCTCACTGGAGGCTGGGCCTCATGGGGCCAGGCTGAGCCCCTTCTGAGTCCCACCTGGTTCTCAGCTGCAGATTGCTGTGGGTTCTGCTGACATGGACCCACATTTTAAAAATCCAAATAGTATAGATGGTATTCTCTTCCCATGGCCTATCTGCCCCTCAAAGTCAGAAAGTCAGAGAGGTTGTGGCTGACAAGGAGACACCCACCTGAAGGAGCAGGACAGGTAAGTCTAGCCCTGGGGTGCCCTTCTTTGAAGTCTCACAGATACTTCAGATCGAAAGGACTCTGTAACAGAGAAGGGGAGATGTTAACCACTTCTGTGCAGCACTGGCCTCAGCACAGAGTCAGTGTCTACCAGCCCATCCAGGAGGCCTGAAGCTGCTCTTTTGGTCCACGGATTGGGAACTAAAAACTTAACAGATGTGACCTATTGGAGGCAGGTGTGTCTTGTCATCTGGCAGGGGTGAGGGGGTGGGAGCCAAGTATCAGACAGGATTCAGTCCTTCTCTGGGGCAGGAAGTGCTGGAAGGGGTGAGGGGTGACCACCAGTCTATGTGCAGATGCAACAACCTCCCTGCTTAGGTTCTCCTCCTTCCACACAAAGGGGATCAGGAGGGGGGGTTTCTTTTAAGGGAGATCTACATCTCCCCTGCCCCCCTCCAGATTTGAGGGGTGTTAGGAAAAGCAGAGCTGGAGTGATGCCTGGCACACTGCCACAGCAGGAGGGAGACCACTACCCCAAGCACGAGCACAGAGGAGCCTTGGGGAGCTGGGACTGTGTATTCTGGGATGGCAGCCTGGGGCCCTGGTGTCTTGGGATGGCTTCAAAGACGTGTCTGGGATCTGTCTGTGGAGACAGGGTGTAGGCGGAGCAGGCGCTGCAGGGGTTAAAAAAAGCCAAGCAGTGCCTTCAGACAGGATATTTTCTGCCATTTTTAGCTCTTTTTCAGACAGGAGAACTCCTCCGGCCTCAGTGAAGGCTGTGGGGGGACAGTCTCCAATGCTCAGACGCTGAGTCTCAGTGGAGTGACAGGTCACCAAGGTGGGGCTGGCACGACTTCTCCCTCCGAACTTCAACCCACACCCACACTGAGACACATGTACACACCATCTGCCCTCACCCGTCACTGACACCAGCGGGAGGTGGCTGGGAGAGGACAGGTACAAGTGCCTGCCACTGGCAAAAGGCCGTGAAGCCAAACACCAGTGGAAGATGACCAGACCCCCACCTTTTATGTCTTGGTCTCACAACAGCCTGAATAGGCAAAGAATGGGAGTGCCCAAGGATCCAGACCCATTCTAGGATTGCACCCTCCTGAGACCACCGCCTCCCGGGCATAGCCTGCTCCCAGCGAATCGACAAAGAACTGAGAGAATGTGAGCTTGGCTGGCCCATGCCCAAGGCTGTAGGTGGAGACACACCTGAAGGGGCAGACATGTTGCTACTTCCCCTGCTTATATGACCAAGACCCCCCAAACCAGCCGCATTCTTCTGGTTTCTGCCATGCATCCTCATCACTTTCCTAGATTCCTGAGTTTTTCCTCAGCAAGAGAGCAAGTGGGTATAGAAAGGATCATTGCATTCATGTCCTTGGTCCCTGAGAAGTCAGACATGAGATCCAGATAGACTACTATCTTTGCGAGTACAAAAGTTTCCTCTGTGCCCACCTGCCAAGCTCTGCGTTCATTCCCTCACTTAGCCTTCTAACAACTCCATGAATGAGGTAAGGAGTAGTCCCATCTCATAGATGGCACAACCAAAGTCCAGGACACTTCCAGTGATTTGCTGTGGCAAATGGTGGCACCAGGGGCTAAATTAGGACAGGCTGACCGCAGTGGCCAAGTGTTGCCCTCACCTCTGCCAACTCCTCCTTCCAGTGATAACCATCAATGCAGACACTCTTACCCCATGCTGGGCCCTGCTCCAAATTCTTCACATCAGCTCACTCATTTAATCCTTACAACAACCTTGTCAGGCGGGTACTGTTATCACCCCTACTTTAGGCGTGGGAAAACAGAGGCACAGAGCCGATGTCTGACAAGGTAGCTAGTGTCTCTGCTCTGCTGCCTTCACTGAGCTCATCTCCCCCATCCTAGACCCTGATGTTCTTGCTGCCCAAGTCAGGGAAAACAGAGAAGGCACCCAACTCGTAAGGAGAGCGCCTCATGGTGCCTTCTCTTCACAGGTCCCTGAGGTCAGGGGGTGGACTCAGGACTCAGCCAGCAGCCCTTATCAGCACCTCCTATCTGGGAAAACCCTATCCAACAGACAGGACTCTCCTCCCTGTTTAGCAACTGTATGCTTCTGGATGGGCCTTTAAGGAGAGGTCATCTTACATTAAGCTTATAGGCCCCAGTGCATGGTAAGTGGTCCAGATACTACAGAAAAAGAAAAAGGATCAGTGGAAAAAAAATCCATAATCCCACCCCTTGGCCACGTCATACGACATCACACTCCACCCTCAATTCATGTTCTGAGTACACACAACACCGCACTGCTTTTGCAGGGGCTTCCCCAGCAGCCCCTCCCAGGCCTGCCTTGCATATGCCAGGTCCCTGTGCTGCGCCTGAGGAGAGCAGAAGGGGAGGAACTCGACTCTGCAGAAAGCCCCTGGCTTCCAGTTGCCTGGGGTCTGCATCCCACATCAAAACCTCTGACTTTGTCTTCTCAAGAAACGAGAAGATAACATGTTCCTTCCAGTCATCAAAGCCACAAGCCCTGTTTCCTACACACCTCCTGTTGGCTCACACAAGCACCCTTTTCAGTGGCTTCTATTAAGTGTATGTCCCTGGCAAAGGCTCAGCTAGGACAATCTTGTGGGGCGGTGTCTGCGGGGTGCCCTTGGTAGAGTCCTGCGAGGATGAGGATGGAAAAACCCATGGACTCTGCCTCACACATCCCTGGGCCCCTCCCTGGAGTTCCACAGCTGGTAATACTATGACCCCTGCAGACAGGCAACAGACAGGAGCCTGACCTCAAAAATCTGTCTTAGCTGTGAGGATGTGCACACCAAGGCTGTGTTTGCCACCATAATTCGAAAGTGAGAGGCCTTCACAGAGCTGCTCTCTGCTTCCTTGATGACCCCCAACATCTGTGCTAGAGCAGGTGCGGCCCACTCACCCTCCAGGAGTGACTTGGCCCCTGGTGGGTGCTATGGAGAGTGGGGGCACAGGAGAAGAACCTCTCTCTGTAGGTTGGGATGGGTTGTTCAAAACTGGCCATTCCAAAATCTGTTGACATTGACTTAAGCTCCCACTCCTAGGAAAAAATGGAAAGCTGCATGATTTCCTGAAAGAGAGAGAGAAAATTTTTCTTCCTAAAACTGGCACAGTCAGCCCTGCACAGAGCTTCCTGGGAGTCAGGAGACGCAGTCCACCAGCCACAGTTGCACGTTCTTTGCTGGGTTTCAATTCATCATCCTTTCAACTGCTCATAGAGAGTGAATGCTGTCTGATGCCCTGCATTTTATTTGCCATCTTATTCTAGTGTAACTTAGGCAGCATCACAGTCATGAGGCCCTTTTTTTCCTTCTCCCCCTTCCCAACACAGTTCTTTTCCAGTCTCAGCATTGCCTCCAGAAGAACTGAGGAGAAACAGAGGAACCACAAGGGAAAGGGGAGAGGAAAGTGATCTATATACATAAATGTCTAGTCCCTATTGACCCCAGCTTCTCTACATATATGTAGTTTGGAAACTATGTCCAAAAGAAAAAAAACAAAACCCAGTAGATGCCAAAGATTTTAAAACATCTGAAGTTTAAAAGCACTTAGAGAGTACAAGTATCTTAAATTCCTTCTATAACATTCTACTCTTGCACATTCTTCACTATGCACAGATAGAACAGTCTCCACAGTTTTCATGATCAACTTTTAGCAGAAGTCTCTGGAGGAGAGGCTGGTGAGGGTGGTACGGGGTAGTGACATATTTGAAAATTGTATGGACGCCAAAATGCCCTGGTGGGTAGGGTCTGAGAGAAAGACCCATGAGAGAAAATGAGAAGTGAGAAAAAGGCAGATAAAAAGGAGGGGTGAAGAGAGGTGGAAGATGAGAATGGCAGACTGATAAAACAGGCCAGGGGAAGCCCCCTGAAAGAGTGAGTTGGTAGTGGCGAGGAGCCATGGTGGGAGAGTGGCCAGCAGAGAAGTAGCTGGTGTGGAGTTGGATGCCAGAATGATAAACCGGAGGTGACCAGAAACTGTTGAGAGCTGGCATGGTGAATTTAACCGATGCCACCGAAGGTGGGTCTGGTAAAGGAAGCGCATGGAGCTGCAGCAAGTTGGCATATTTGGAAAACTGAGTTGGCATCAGCATCTGTTGGAAAAGTTTGAAGACCCTTGGAGAAGCCACAGCTCAGAACGCTGGAGAGAGAAGAAGCAAAGAGAAGACACTGGAGAAGGACTTTACAGGGGGGTAATAGGTTTGGAGGTTCACCATCTTGGACATGTGTTTGGGACTTTTGGACTAAACTGTACTTGAGGTAAGATACCTGGCTTGTTTTGCATTAAGTGCTTTTGTTTTCTGGTTAATTTTCTTTGTAAATAAAACCCTGTTGTTTAAATTGCATTTGACTGGCAACTCCTGTGCACAAGTGGTGCGAATCTGGTAAGAAGCTGGGAAGCAGGAGCTGCATTTTAAAAATGTCGCTTTTTTCCTGTGGTTTGTTGGTTGGAGACCCATTTGGACCCAATTTTTGCCCCATTTGGACCCAATTTCAAGGGTACCACATAATAGCAAATTGTCATTAAAAATTTAAAAATCTAACATGCATGAAAGTGTAGAGGAAGCTGGCCCGGGTTGCATTTAACTCTGACTTAGACCTCATGAACCTCCGAGGCATTATCATAATTCCTACCTAGTAAGGCAGTAAATACCAATAGTGCTAACCTACACAGCTTTCATCTAGAGATCACTGTCTCCAGCCCAGGAAAAGGCCTCATGGTAGAATGTAAAAGGCTCCCCATGGCCAAAGCCTTCTTGCCTTCTTTTTGCAGCTCACCTGTCTCCAGGGAGGCTGGCCCCAGTAGTAAGAACAAGTATTCAGTGACTAGCTCAATCACAGAAAATTAAGAGGCTGATAACCCCCAAGTTTCTAGAAGGAGTTGCTCCTTACACCTGTAGGTTCTTAATGGGCCCTTTGAGGAGTATAAATTACCTCATAAAAACCAGACTGACACCCATGAGGTATCAGGACTCGGTAGTCACTTGAAGAACCAGGCTACAAACTCCTACTGTCCAACATCCTGCTAAGACTCTTTCTTGACTGCCTGTCCTGTCACTTTGGGGATACCTGGTAACTTCTTGGAACTGAGTAGAACTCTGAGGCAGAACCCATGAGGCCCAGCAGTAGGGCAGGAGATACATAGGTTAATTAGATATATTTCCATATCTTATTGATTATTCCTATAAGCTGCTTTTTTTCCAGTGGAAACTCTGCCCTCAGCTTTGTCAACAAGATTTCTGGGTTGATTGCTGCTCTCCAGGTGACAGAAAGGCCATGTTCTGTCACTCCCGGAAAGAGTGGGCAGCCACAGTGGCCTATGAAATGCAGGGACTCAACCTGTTCATAAGCTGCAACCCAGTCTCTCTGGTTTTATAGCTGAAGAGACTAAGGCCATCAGGAGGGAAGTGACAGGTCTGAGGCCAGGCATGGGAGAGTGCCTCTCCACCTCCACCCTGGCCATTAGCCTAAGCAGCTTCTGGGGGACAGTGTGGCCTGGGAAATGGGGGAGAGGGCAAGGGAAGAGGCCCTGACATGGACCACAGTCAGGCTGTACAAAACTGACTCTGTCCTCATCAGTCGTGTGGGGTACCCAGTGGCAGGCAGGACTTGCTCCTCTGTGCCTGCCTGACCAGCTCTGGTCCCCAGTTCCAGTGTCCAGCCCAAAGAAATGAACCAAGACTCAGGACAGTCAGGATTGGTATATCCCTGACCTGCTCTTTTCTGCTTCTGGGTAACTCTCCTGGGGTACTGGGCTGGGGGTACTTCCCTGAGGAATCAGCTATAGATTTTCCCTGATAGGAAAAGAGGATCTTTGTTCAGTGGCTTGGAGACCAAAGAATAGAAGCTGAAGCAGCCCCATGGGAAATTGCCAGGAATACATGGGAGGGAGTACAGCCCTGGTCTAGGGAGACCTGAAGCTCTGCTATTGGTGACTGGTACAGATGAGGCTAGCAAGTGAGATGGGATTTCCCTTCATCTTCATAAAACCTCAGGACAATAGGGGAGCTGCTTCTTTCTCCCCAGTGACTCCTGAACCCCAGATGCTGCCAACCCCAAGACACTTGGGATCCCTGGCATCAGGACCCTTGCTCATCTGTATAGTCACCTGTGTCGGCCTGGTACTCAAAGCTACCTGACTGCCACCCAGCTTCCCCCCAAGCCTGTCCTGGATCCCAGCTATAAATAGGGACTTGATAACCTCTTGGGTAGTTGCACAGTGGTCAGCACATGCTAGAGCACACAGCACGAAGTCAGCACTCACTATCAGAGTTGAAACTGGTACAAGCACAGAAGAAGAGAACACTTGCCTGGAAGAAGAGAACACTTGCAGAGAAGCACTGTGGAGGGTATGTCTGCTCACTGCCCAAATGCTCCATCCTGAACAAACATGGCCCAGAAAGCTACTTTTCTGCTAAACTGAGAAAAAAAAGCTGACCACCTTACCCATTGGCTGTGGCTTCCAAAACTCTGTCTGCTCAAAGTGGGGAGAAATTGACCATCCAACTCTGCTTAGGCATAAATCTGGACTTCTCTTCCACTGGGGAGATAAGGGCTGGCCTCCCAAGTTGTCGTGACCATGAAGCCCTCCGGCTGTTCCTGGCCCTCGTTCACCAGTGCTGTTCCCTCTTGTCCTGCATCTGCAAGCCACTTGCCCTTCCTCAAGTAGGACCTAAATCCCAGCAACCGTATGATGTCCCCATGTGTGGTGGGTTTCCTTTCCTACCACTCCCACAGTGGGAGGCCGAGCTAGGAAGAACAGGCGGATGCCAAGATCGAGCTGGCAGGGATTGGGGAGCTGTTGTCACTCTGGCAGCAGAGAGGCTTAGGGACCCTGGCCTGGATGCTGACTCTGGCTTGGACACCAGGATGCCCTTAGTTCTCAGAAGCCCAGAAAGACCAAAACGTCCTGGAATAGGTTCTGGGGTCTGTGTCAGAGTCAGTGAAGGGTCCTGGTGAGCCTGGTAGACATGGTATCACTCTCCAGCTCCAGCCCCACAGGGGCTGGCTTATCCAGAGGCTCCTATCTTTAGACTATTAGTGAGGTGGTCCCTCAAATGTATCCTGGGGCTCCTCAAGGCATAGGCCTAGCTGCGAGGGTCCTAGCTATTTCAGAACCTAGCAGTCGTTACCCCAAGGTGACACTGACTATCATTCAGTTTCAGATTCAAAATGCTGTCCCCTGAAAGAGCTTCTCCAGAGTGCTCATCTAGCCAGGATTCCAGCCATCCCTCTTAATACAGTTCTTCTTGGAGATTTCCTTTCAGAGCCCCTTGGGGTTGGCAGCTGAGTATTTCTTCTTAGCTGTGGTGGACACTGGTTCTGCCCTCTGACATCTCCTCTCTCTTTATGATCCCTGCATAATTTCAAGCAGCAACAGACAGTTCCTACATTAGAGGTCAGAAACACAGAAACACAAAGGGGAGCAAGACCTGCTGCCGCTTCTTGAAGCTGATGGTCCCCTGGGGACCATAACTGAAGCAGATCCACACTTCAGTGTGATCCACACTGAGACCCAGGTGGCCTGGGTGTGACAGAGGCAATGGTAGAGCCCCTTGGGCTGAGGTAGAGACTGGCTCTTAGAAGAAGTCATACCTCAGTCTCCCAAATGAAACAGGGAGGACAAGAGTTTACTGATGTGGTGAGAAAGGGATGAGGGTTCCAGGAAGGTAGTACCACCTGTGAAAAGGTTGAGACACAAAAGGGGAAGGTGTGTTGAAGGCAAAGTACCAAGTTCAGCACGGCTGAAGAAAGGGTCACCAGGAAGGGGCAAGCCAACCCTCCACACTCACCTTAAAGGCCTCTATAATTCAGCTTACTTCTAGCAAGTACTTCTTCCAGGAAACCACTAAGACTTGAAAAACAATGAGCTGTTTTTTAGTGATATTTTGAAACTAAGACTTTCAGACTCCATTCAGATTCCCTTTTCAATATGATTTTGAAGACTGCTAATAACACTGCAACTAAAAGAGGCCTCTTTCCTGTTGATTCATGGGGTAAGCAAAGCCACAGGCCTGCCAGCACATAGCTGACCTAGACCTGGGCACAGCTGGATCACCTCCCCTTACACTCTTTTGGGGGAATCCTTTATTTTTTTTTTTAATTACTTTTTTTGTAGAGACTAGTTCTCGCTACGTTGCCCAGGGCTGTATTGAACCTGTGGACTCAAGTGATTCTTAGCCTCAGCCTTCCAGTAGCTTGGATTATAGGCATGTGCCACTGCGCCCGGCTATTTTTTATGGTCTCCCAGTAGCTGGGATTACAGGCGCACACCACCGCGCCCAGCTATATTTTTAGAGACTAAAAATAGGTCTTGCTATGTTGCCTGGGGTTGTCTTGAACCCACAGACTCAAGTGATTCCCAGGTTCAGCCTCTCACTGGCTTGAATTATAGGCACACACCACCATGCCTGGCTGGGGGAATCCTTTACCCTGGAAATAAGACCAAAGGTAATTGGACTGAAAGGGATAGGTAAAGAAGTGATTTCTATATAAAAGATTACCAAAAAAATAAGTTTTGTAACAGAAAACCAAAAGGAAGAAAAAAAGTTTCACAAGTACAGGCTGAAGTTGATGAACAGTACAGTTGTCCTTCACTAGCTTCATCCAACCTTAAGGCAGCCATCTGTCTGTGGGGTTGCAGGGAGAACTGGTCACCACATAGTCCGTATACCCCTAAAATTGCCCCCACTGGGCACCTGGCCTACTACCCCATTTCCTCTTACTTCTTGGTTGTCAGAAGTCACTCTGAGGAAGGACATCAAGCACATACAAACAACTTGCCCCAAAGACTTATCTGTGGGGGCATGGAGTCGCCTACACTCCAGGTCCAGATGTGTACAATCACTGTTGGCTGTCACACAGGTCCAGTCTTCCCTCAGAGCTGAAACCAGAGAGCATGCCCTTGTTCCAGTTTTTAGGCCCAGTGCCCTCATCTGTGCGCAGTCTTTGCTCAGGGCCTCAAGATGGTATGAAGTCGATCCCCTGTCCCAAGCCCTAGGGTCCTAGCTCTGAGGCCTCCTCAGGCCTCCCTTCCTGGTGGCTCTTTGGTACCCAGAGACAAAGAGAACAGAGCTGCATCTGCACAAACCACCTTCAATGCCACCTGGAGTCCCAGCAGAGGTGAAATCCAGGGTCTGGGGAAAACCACCAAGGTGCCTCCACTGCAGTGAGTTATCTGTATCCATTCCCCACCCCCCAGCAAAGAGTCCAAGGGACCTGCTCAGGGACTGGGTGCAATTAAAATGAGCTGTGGGTGAAACTCCTCCAACTAGTTGGGTGGGCTCCACTGGGGCAGCTGGTGTTGCTGCCCATCAAACCACCCTCTGGGCAGCATCAAGAGGAGGAGGCGGGTGACTGTGGCCATGGGGAAGGAGGAGGTGACAGTCCCTCCACCCACTGTTTCCCCTTAGCTCTTCCACACCCTTGATTTTCCCAGAATTCTCCCTGACCTGAAAAAAACCCTGCGGTCAGTCAGTCGGCTCTACAGTAGCTCTGATCGAAGTTTAATAGAGATGATTCCCTTAGAGTGTACTATTTCCTGCCCAAGGAGATGGGGAGGAGGAGAAGGTTTAGATGAGGAGTGGAGGCCTCCAACTTTATGTCCAACTTTAAAGAATGTGCTAATATGGTCACACTGGATAGTTCCAGGGGCAAACTTGCTGCCCTGAAGTAGGACCACCTCTCTAGACCAGGCTGTGCCTTCGGTCTACTCCACAAGCTGCCACCATCCCACCTTGCTCATTTCACCCAGCCATGACTTCCCAGGAGCAGCCCCCAGGAAGAATGGAGCATTGTTGCCAGGAAGACAAGGCCAGGAGGCAGTCTGCCTGCATACAAACTGCTATGTGACCAGTACCAGGGACTGAGCTTCTTAATCGTCTGTCTCCTTACCTGTAAAGTGAAGGCAACATCTACCTCATAGGTCTGTGATTATGAAGAGAGGGTGCGTGCAAGGAGCTTAGTGTGGCCCCAGCACTGCAAGTGCTTGTGCCCATGAGCCTGCACACTTGATAAAATCTTGGAGAAGAACTCATCTGAGCTGCTTTTAAAGATGTTTTAAGCACATAGAACAGCTGCTCTTTAGCTGCCCTTTCTTACTCATTGGCCTATATTCTTCCATTCAATGAACTTTTAGTGAGTGAGTCTGTGATCTGTGGCGTATTAGATGCAGAGGATCAGACCTTTTCTCTGGGGCTCACAGCACGTGAGGGCAGGACCACTGGACAGGTAGAGTAATGCACAGAGCCTACTTCTGTTGTACACTGACTACCAGAATTTTGGCTTTGAGAGAAGAATCAGCTTGTCTGACTGCTGCTTCTTCTAGATTGCAGGCCTTGCGAAGGCTTAACTAAGAGACCCAACATGGAATAAGCTGCACTTCACCTCTAGGGTCCAAGGCTGCATTCTTGATTTCTTCCACCACACACAGTTCAACATAAGTCAATGTCAACAAAGCCATTCAGATCTCAAATGGAGTTCATTATAATGGAATTTTACCTGAGGCAGCCCATCCCCCACTTCTAAGCATCATGGCACCCAGCATGTTGTTTTGCTTGCCAAAAATCAGGCTGGGCAGAAGTAACTTCCCGCTCCTGGCAGAAGTCCGAAAATTCAGAGTCATTTGGAACAAAGAACTCTACCCCGAAGGTGTTTTTCAGCATCACCTGGCCAGCCTAGAACTGTCCCATTTGCTTTCCAATTCTTTGACCTGTGGTCTCTTCCCCAGCCTTCCTCAGACAGGAAGTTGGGTGTGGGGAGAGGGGTGTGAGCCAAGTGACCAGCACACTGTAGTGCTCAGTGCAGGGGAAGAAGGGGATGAACTTAAAAAAACCTAACTTAGGAGCTCGATGACTTTGGGCAAAAAACTTATTCTCTTGAACATCAATTTCCTTTTCTGTGAAATGGGTGTATTATATGACCTACCTCTAGGATTGTTGAGGGTTATAAATGGGAGAATGTGTCTATAGCACTGGAGGGGACAGTGTAGTTAAAATATCCAATGGTTTATTATAACTGCCAACTCTTACTTATGTTAGCCTCACTCATGTCAAAGTTGGTGCACAGTTGGGGAATGGTTGAAGAATAAACAGGGCACTGCCTTAGCATGGATGTGTTGACCAAGATGAGCCCAGGGCAGAGATGCTCAGCTGCCATGGGAGCAAACCAGTTGGGTAATTACAGGACGGCAGACTGGGTAGCCCATGAGGTAGCTCAGTTGGCCCATTTTCTTGTTCTGTGGATGACTGAGGAGGTGGGCAGTTGGCTTTTTATGTGACTGCAGGGACACAGGGTATATCTAGCATCTCTGAAACTCAGCATCCCCAGGCCTGGTGTTCAACTTGGAATGGAACGAATTCTCTGTGGGCCTTTGCTCCTTTCTATCAAGTACCTCTCTGTCCACTCTCCCATAATCCTCCAGTCTCCCCTGCTTCTCAGATAAATCAGTCAAAAGAACAAGTCCAGGCTCTGAAGAGTTGGTTAGTGATACTCAGTTTACCTCACCTAGTGCCCTAAAATGACCAAGTTGATCAAAGTGCATGAGCAGAGGACATTGAGGGGATAAAAATAAACCCCCTCAATGTCCTCTGCTCATGCACTTTGATCAACTAGATACAGATGGTTCTGGTGTTTCCATGTCTTTTTCTCAAAATCAGTGTGCAAGGAAAATGTGCATCCCTTACAATCCTCTTGACAAATATGCACTTCAGTAGACGGTGTCCCAGCACCTAGTGTATATTCAGCACTAACCCTGGGCTTTTGATTGAATTGAGCAGAATGCCAGCTGTTGGGGAGAACATGGAGTCATGAATTGCCCACCCACCACAGTGAAAGTCCAGAGGGAGCCTTCGAGCCCACCAGGAGACCCTGACTAGGACTCAGAGCCTGCCTGTGTTATAAGTGGGTTACCTGTGCACAACACTCAGAGAGGCACACAAGGAAGCCAGAAACCAGGTGTTTAGACCAATGACATGCAGGTATTAATAGTTGAATGGAACTTTAGATGCCATTTTAAAAAGTTTAGTACAACTTTGTCACATTAGAAATGAAGTCTGGAACAAACATTAAAAGGGTGGGAAACAAGGACTTTTATCCCCAGCTAAAAGGAATAGTTTTTATACAACCACTATGAAAAACAGTCTGGCACTGTAGGATAATGCCAAACATGGATGTCCTCAGACCCACCATTTCTACTGTGAGGAGCTCTAGACACCCTAATGCATGTGTCAGGAAACAAGCAGACATGTTCCTGGAAGTATTATCCCAATGGTTCCAAACGGAAAGCAATTCAAATGTCTTCCAAGAAGATATTTAGGAGGGAGAGGGAGATTGTACCAAGCATGGCATATTCTTACAATGGAACATCACAGACTAGTGGGTTCAGTGATGGACAACTTGGTATAGGAACCCCAGGAACATGGCCTGGAAAGAAAATCACCATGGAGAACACACATGTGCAAATAAAGAGTGTATCATTTTGTAAAGTACATACATGACAACCAATATAAAGGCAAGGAACTAACTAAAATACAAAACAGTAGTTACTGTGGGGTAGTAGGTAAGGAAGCAATGCAAAGGGAAAGAGGAAAAGAATTAAGATACAGTAAGTGTTCCATCCTGGACTGCAGGGTCTAGCAGTTACTCTTTATACAAGAAAACACTGCACGCTCTTGTGTGTAGGCTATATTTCACAGCTGGGAAATAACAACAGTCAAAAAGAATGGAAGAGCCTGTATCTAAAAGAGCTAAAGAGCCTCCCAAGTTCATCAACTAACAAAATTACTGAAAGAGAAATCACATTCACGAAGTGGGTGCCAGGACACAGAGGGCCTGTCACAACGATGGGTTTCTGGGTTAACAAATTTGAAAACAATTGCAAAAGTTTTCTTTTCACTGCCTGTCAAGTTGCCAGCATCTTGAATAGTACCTGGCACACAGTAGGCCCTCGACACATATCTGCCGAATGGTTGTCTGCACTTGCCTTTGCAGGGCCTACTTCATGCCAGGAACCTGACTTAAATCATCTCTAATCCTCACACAACTGTACAAGGGAGTTATTATTATTCCCAGTTTACAGATAAGGAAACTGAGATTCAGAGATATTAAGAAACTTGCCTGGGGTCACATCTAGAAAGTGACAAAACCAGGATTTAAATCCAAGTTTGTCTAACTCAAACCTGGTGTGTTTTACCCTCTCCACCAGGTTGCTGGCACAACTCCGGAATCTTCTGTTAAAAACCGAAATTTCAGTTTTTAACTGAAATTTCAGTTAAATACCTGGGCACCTGGGCACCTGGCACCACTGCTGAGGGACAGGAGGTTGGTGCTGCTCTTCCCCTGGCTCTGGCTCCAATATTTGAAGCAGCTTGGATGGTGGGTCCAGAGCCAGCAGACCCTGCAGAGCAGCCACAGCTACTCTGAGCCACAGGAAGATGCCGCATCTCTCTAAAGCCTGGCTTCCCCATATCCGTGCTGAAAGGAGTAAGAGCAACTTACTGAAAGGGTCAGAGTCAGGGCTAGAAGAGGAGTGGAGTTCCACCAGGTGAGCTGGGCTCAGGAGTGCTCCTGGAGGGATGATCAGGTGGGGAAGCAGCAACGGGGAGAAGAGTTGCCAGTTGACCAGTAGGAAAATGGTCTTTTTTTTCCTTGGTGCACTTAGCACAGTTTACCAATACAGTTGCTTGTTTGAAATTGAAAATGTGTTTCTTACTAATGTATTTCAGCATTATTTATGTATTTATTTATGTATTTCA
The DNA here is from genome assembly GCA_004024945.1 of Uropsilus gracilis. Classification (NCBI taxonomy): domain Eukaryota; kingdom Metazoa; phylum Chordata; class Mammalia; order Eulipotyphla; family Talpidae; genus Uropsilus; species Uropsilus gracilis. The sequence goes on from PVHY01008328.1 coordinate 14,033, forward strand.
GGCTATTCAATAATCACTCCATCCCATGCAATCTCTCCACCAGGAGTAACAGCTCTCTGCTTTTTATCTGCTATTTCTACCTCACTAAGGCACCCAACACTACTGGAGAGTCACTGAGATGTGTGGGTGCTGATGGAGGGAGCCTCCAACTGAAAGGCCACCGTTCCCAGAGAAACCTTTGGAAAAAATCAGCTTGTTCTCAGGTCAGCTTGTTCTAACTAGTCTGTAATGTAACCCTGTCAGTCACAAATATTTACTGCAGGCTTATTATGTGTAAGCCTGGCCCAGATGCCCTGTGGCTGCCAAGTATGTAGAGGTGACAGGGTTCTACAGAGGTTAAGACAGACCCGCTCATGAGTTTGTGTCTCCTTGACACATGGTTTAACCTTTCCAGTCCTCAGTTTCCTTTTGAAAAAGAAGTGCAACAGTGGTTCCCATGCCACTTAGATGTGACAGGTTCAGGATGCCTCACACATGAGGCACCCAGTGGCTCCCAGGATGAGTGAAATGAGGAGCTGTTCCTGGAGCTTAGACACCAGTGCCAGCAGGTGGCACACACTGGATGTGTCACCAGCAGAGCTTGGGTCTCAGGATACCCCATAGTGCCTAGCGTGTCATGCCTTTCACAACACTCAGAGCTTCAGCCTGTCATCGGAGGCCTGCAAGGGCAGCACTGTCCGGGAACCTATGGCCGGGTCCTGCCCAGACTCCACTTTCCTGAGAGTGCAGCTGCCCACGCCCTGCCCAGGACCAGGACTCTCCCCATGCAGAATGGGGACTTTGTGTGGCATTTGGTCTAGGAACACTGCCTGGTCTATTCCTTCGACCTGCAGGGCAGGTTTGTAAAAGCATGACACACTCAGACTCCCTGGGCATGTGCTTCTGCTTCTTACTCCTGCCTTTAATTAGGTACCCACCCCCTCTGCCCCTGCCAACCAAGCAGGGGGTGTCATCTCCCTCCCCCATCTCACAAGTCAGTCCAATGGGTGGAACTTCCTAAGAGGTTCCTAAGAGCCGTGTCCTTTCCATCTGTGGTTGATGCGAACTTCCTCTTGCCAGAGCAGACAGGCATCACAAGCCCCACCTCCCCATGCCAGCACCTCAGCCACTCAAAAGCTGGACCTCCAGGATTCTCCAGAGAGCCTATCTGAAGCATCTGGACCATGACCACAAGGACCAAGCACCTTGAGTGAGTGTAGTTTCTCTTCCACATGTCACTATGCAGGATGCAGTCACTGCACCAACGCCTATAGTTTGGGTTGAGCAAGAATCTGTCCCCACCCCAGGTCATTTCCCCAATAGTCAGGCCAAACTAGAGTCAAATGCTGGTGTCTAAGGGAACTGATTCTGGCTCTCACTCTGGGTGAACTCTACTTCACTACCATTTCCTGATGACAAGAGACCTGTGTCTTTTATCCACAGGTGACACTTGTCCTCTCCTTCCTTTATTGCTGAACTTTCTTATGAGATGAAGTGGCTCCCAGAGGCCTGAGACACTACATGAATAAAATGAAAAGGCTGCAGATAGAGGGGAAGAGGGAAAAGGAAGCATAAGATGAGCCTTGGCTCCGTTGTAAACCCCAATATCCCCAGGGGCAGCTGAAAGGGGAGTTGGCAGGCTGCCCTGTCCCTGTCTGAGGCAGGGTTGGGCAGGAAAACCAAAGGTGAGGCCAGTCACAGCAACAGTAGGCTAGAAGTGGTGTTGCCCTCAGGGAAGAGACTGGAACTGGCTGATAACACCAAGAAGCAGGCTAGGATGCTGGGGTGCTAAATTACCCTCAGAATGAAGTAAGCCCAGTCTTGCTTCACCATTAAGCACCACCACTACCTTCTCCTACTCACTAACTCACTGCTCCACATCCCACCTGTCCCCCCTCCTCCCACCTCCCACCTTCTTCACCATGACCTCTGGATTTGAAGAAATGCTCACTAACTATTCCAGACTTACTGACTAACTGTTCCATATTTCCCCGAGCAGCTTCAATTTATGTATATTGGCTGGACATAACTATTAATAGCACCCTCTTTCATTCTTAAAGGTAGCCAAGTTTGAACAATAAATTATACACTCACTTTCTGACACATCCAGAGGGCACTCACATAAGAGAGGATCTAGGGGATAGAAAAAGCAAAAATAAAAGTGAGACCCATTTGGACCCACTCAGAACCAGATAGTAGTAGCAGGAAAGCCCAAGAACAGCTGCCCAGCTAGGCTCAGACCATCTTGGGGGGAGACACCTGGCTTCTATTCCTGAGTGTCTCCTCTCACCCCTCAAAGGGCCAAGCATCATGCAGGGCACACGCAGCTTTTGTCATTTACTCATGTCCCTCTAACTGATCCTAGAACAGACCTGCTGCAGTGTCAAATGGAAGACTGGAGGCTCACAAGCATACCAACCAGCAATAAACCAAAATGCCACCCTAGCTCAGATTTCCAAGTACTCCTGACTTTGTCTTTCTGACCCCTAGATCCCAACACAGGCAACAGCAGGTTTCATGCAAAGCCAAGATGGTCACTGCTTTTTTAGGATGGAGTAAAGATCTGGGATGAAAGTCCTCCCTTGTCTTGGATAACCACCAGTGCAGCCCATTCCACGAGGCCCCATGCCTTCCTCTGAGCTTTCCTCTGTGCCTTCTTCCCTGGTTCTTTGCTCAGGGAGTAGAGCATGGGAAGCCAGGAGGTTCTCTTGATGTTTCCTCTAGGATTTTATCCAAAAAAGACCTTAATTCTGAGGTTAAATGGGGGAAAGACTGAGAAGCCGTAATCCAATACCAATAACGAGTGCACCACAAATAGCACCAGATTTATACAGGAGTGATGGCTTTGGCTGAAGAGATGTGAAGACTCAAGCAAGTTACCTGTCTCCCTCTCTTTTAAAATCTTTCACCCTGGAAAGGGTCCAAGCCATGACTAAACAAGGACCAGCCAAACCAAAGCTATGGGACACTGAATTCCCAGCTTTTGCAGTTTGAGTTAGCCTAGCTATGACTGCTTCCCAAATGGACCCAGAGAAACCACTGAGTAGAGGACAATGGTCACTAGAGCCTCTCTAGAGCCTCTTTCCAGTGAAGCATCTGAAGAACAAAAACAAAACCTGAACAAAAACAAGAACCAAAACAAACAAACAAAAAGAAATCTATGGGGCTACGATTTCTCATGCCCCCTGTTTTGGCTGCACACCAGTCCTGACATAGTTCTGGGTCATAGAAGGACCCAGAATCCTCTAGCACTTAGGGGAGGCATAGGAAAGATTCTCTAAGATGCAGCACTCTCATTTTGTAGAGCTGGGGCTCTAGGATCCAGTCATCCCATTTCCAACTCAGCAAATTATCCCCACTTTGCAGCCTGGGTAGTAACCTTGTCTGACATCATGACTTCCCTTGTCCAGAACTGTCCCGATTTCTTCTGCACAACCACCACGCTAACAGACGGCGGCCACCAAGATCACCGTGATAAACGGGAATGAGGAGCTGTAAAGCAAAGCTCCTAAGCCTGGGAGAAGATTTTTCCCTTCATAGTCACTTCCTTCTTGAATCATACCACCCTATCCCACAACCACTGCTGTGTTGAGTGACTGAAACCCTGTCCCTGTCAGAAGTGGCCACCACTGACCATGAGGGAGATGGCCCTGTGACAGGGAGAGAATAGTTGAACTCTACCCAGGAGAGCTTCTGCAATGCTCAGAAAACGTCTGCCGGACTGCTTGCTTGGGCTCTGGCCCTCTGGCTGCAACTGAGCCCAGACAGGAGGCTGACTCACTCACCACACGGAGGAGGAGGAAGAGGAGGAGGAGAGAGAGGAGGAGGAGATGCGGGAAAGGCCTCTGTTCAGACACCCAGGACTCTCCCAGTTCAGGTTACCGGTCTCAGTCTCAGTGGTCCATGGTTGGGGGGGGGGGGGCGGAGGCCTGCGCAGGGAGGTGGGGGAGGGGAGGACAGTGTCTACTGCTCCCTGGAGACCACATGCTGCTCCCACCTAGGTGCTCCCTTCAACACTTCTAACCCACCACGCTCAGATGTGGGGTCCTCACTCTCTAAACAGAAACTGTTTCTGAGCCCCTCTCCTCTTTTTCTCCAGATGCCCACAGACAAGTCTTCTGAAAAAATAAGTCAGAGCATTAGAGCAAACTAGGTGTAAAATTACTGGCGTCTAAAAAAATAAATCAAGAAGGAAGAGAACAGGAAAAGAAAACTCTACTTAAAAGGTCCAACTCCACCATCGAAGGTGACACTACCTGGGGTCCTACATGTAGGGTATAAGGCTACGCACCCCCCCCCTCACGCCCCCCCCACCCCCCCGCAGACCTGGGCACCGTCCACGGCACCGGCAGCCAGTCTCTGCCTGTCTTACTCCTCCACTCCAAGCCAAGGCGCCGACAGAGGAAGGAAGCAAACGCTTCTTGTTGCCCAAGTGCTGAGCACGGTGCTCACGGATCACTTCTGTGCTCGGAAACCCCAGCACTAGGGGGTGGGGCGGGGTGGCGGGGGTTGATCGCAGATCTTCGCCATCGTTGCACGAACTTTCAGTGCTCGGACTTCAGCGTCCCCCGCCTCATGGCACCGCAGCCTAGAACTCATTTCCCAGATTTGGATCCCGCGACCTACACGCTAGTGCTCACACCGGGCTCTCGGCTCCAGTACCCCGAACCCCCCCACCCCGGACCCGACCCGGTCCTGGGACCCCCTTCCCTTCCGCTCCCAGGTCCGCACCTGGCTCGACTGGTGGGCATGCGGCTCCGTGCTCGGGTGTCCTGGGCTCAGGCGGCTGCCTTTTGACAAGCGGAGACAGCCCAGCACCTGGCCCCGCCCCGGCACGGCCCCGCCCCCGGCCCCGCCCCCAGGTCCAGAGTCTTGTCCCGCGCTCCCGCCGCGCTGCAACCATCTTAACTTGGAAGCAACCACCGCGCTGTGGCCTGGGAGGCGATCGGAGTAGGGCCCACAGCAGCCGTCCCGGGGCAGGGCGCGCGTCTGCCCGTGTGCGTGCCAGGGTACCGGGTTTCTGAGGTGCAGACCCACGCTGCTGCCTGCGCTAATTTGTGATTCAACCCCCTCCGCCCTCCGCGGTCGTGGTTCCACCCAACCTCCTATGGACGCCTCTTCAGGTGCGTCACCTCCACTTGGGATGAACTGGTCGGAACTTCGCCGTTTGCGGGGTGTTTAGGAGCGCCGGTCGCGGACACCTACGGTTGTCTGGGCATTTGTGGGAACTCTTGGGCGCTGCTTGCTCCTGGGCTGCTCCTGCAGATTACTGAGAGTTCGTGCCCTAGGATGGAGGAGCAAATCGAAAACCAGGCAGGAGGGGAGCCTGGAGTGGCATCTGGGTGCCCGCTTGAAGTCTCCTCGTTCTTTACCACGACAGACGCACACTCCGGACGACGGACGACGAGGAATTCACCCAGGAAAACTTAGTCTCAGCTCCGCAGTCCTTGGTCCCAAGGACCACCCCTCTACTGCCCCCTTCGTGACACTGATGTGAAGGGAAGGGAGGAAATAAAAACACTTCTTAAGACCTGGAATTTTACTTGGCTGCAGAACATTTTGGCTAAAAATCACTTTGCTTCCTCAGTTCTGTCCCAGGCTAGAGGAGAGATAGTTCCCACTTCCTTAGCTCTCTGTCCAGATGTGTAAATAAATAGTAATCACAACACAAATATTCTGAAGTAGGAATGCCCACGAAGTCACCAAGCAGCTGACAGCCTTTCAGTAGTGAAGATCCTGTCCCCCAGCTTTTACAGAGGAGGAAACTACCGTTGCAAGCTGTTGGGGGAATAGAGAGGTATAGCAAGCTAGCTGCTTGACTCGACATTACATAGCCATGGGAGGACAGCGCTGGCGGCTAGTAGGTGAAGGCCACTGAACCATTTCTAAATATAGTCCTCAACTGTGAGCGCTCCTTTCAAACTCAGTTGGGTCAGGAGGTGTAAGAGAAAAGAAAGCTTTGTACGGTAAAGGTTGTCAAACACTGGAACAATTCATTGAGTATCATCGGAACTTCCTAGGGAGATTTTTGAAAAAATACAAGAGACGTAGGCCATTTGCTTGAACTTGCCAATGGACCATCTATTCTGAGAAAAAGGAAACGAAGCGCCCCTGTGGAGTCCTGCCAGCTCTGCGGGTGGATGCTCTGTTGTGTTGAGAGAGAAGGAATCCTCTCCCCAAGAGTCTCATGGAAAGCAGTGTTTCTCATGGGAAGACAGAAAACAAGGAAACACCTAAAATCCAATACGTTGGGAGATTCTCAGAAATTTCTGTGAGCCTCTGAGAGAGGTTGATCATTCAGAAGGCACTTTTGTGGTGTTTAATTTGGCTAGATAGGTGAACCTGATGTCTTGAAATAAACCTAATCAAAAAATGGCATAAAGCGGACATGGTGGCATGCGCCTATAATCCCAACTACCTGGGAGTCTGAGGCTCGGAATCACTTGAACCCCCAGGTTTGGGACAACCTTGGGCAACATAGTGAGACCTGGTCCAAAAAAAAAAGGGGGGGGGCATGAAATGAATACTGAACATTCCTCAGCAATTAATTGTTAATCTCTTTTCTCAACTCTTCAGTCAACTTCAACAGTATTATCTGAGTCAGGCAGAGTAGAAAGTACTCTCCCCGGTGTACAACTGGTGTGCAGAGCTGTCAAAAGTTATTACAACAGTTATTGTCACATGGATCCAGGTTTTTTTCTTCACACTCTATGTTTCCATGCTTCCTTTAAAAAAAAATTAAGTTTCTGTGATATTTTTTTTACCACAATCAGACTAGATAACCCAGCCTCAGAGAAGACAAAGGTCTGGACATGGAGTTTCAGGACTACAGATGCCATCACAGTTGCAGGACACGCTGCCATCAGCCTGTCACTATGTCCCTGATCAAGCACATGTCTCTCACCTATCTCTTCAGATGCTGTCCCCTTTCCAGACATCTGTCACCTCTCTCCTGATGTTTTCAGGTTGGAAACACCCATCTGCTCTCAGGTCTTTACAGCATGTATTATCTGTGTGACATAATCTCTTATTAACCATCTTGTTATAATGAACAAAGATGGATTTTTCACTTCAGCTTTATTCTTAGGAAGATTGTTAACTCATGCTTAGGAAAGGTTAGCTCTTTTTGTGAGTGAGAAAAGCAGAAATCTTGTGCTTCACTGCTTCCAGCTCTGCTGTAAGTGCCGCTCAGTCCTGGCCTGCTTCTCCTGGCAGGAACTGGCCAGGAAGGCTGCTGTTCCCCCACACACACACATTCCCCAAAGTCTTCTTAAAGACTTTGATGAAAGGCTGCATCTCCTGTTCTGCAACATTCATAGTTTTAAACTCCCCTAGTTTGACTGACCTTTGACACCTCTACCAGGACCTCCAAGGAGAACACTCATGCCCTCTTTTTTTCTGAACTTAGCTTTTTTTTTTTTTTTTTTTTTTTTGGAGACTAGGTCTCGCTATTTTTGTCTGTGGAACCACAGGCTCACGTTGACCAGGGTACCACAGACTCAAGCAATCCCCAGCCTCAGCTTCCCAGGTAGCTGGGATTACAAGCATGCACCACCACACCCAGCTATATATTTTTGGAACTAGATCTCACTATGTGCCCCAGGCAGGACCAGAACCGCAATACCTGGTCCTGGCCACGGTTTCCTAGGCTGCTGCTTACAGGCATGTGCCACCATGCCTGGCAAAGTGGTGATTCTTAAAGAATGTTCAGATTGTACTTCTTGTCAGTATTCATCTCTGGAAAATTGCACCAGAAAACATCTACAAGACACGATTAGATGCTATAGACCCAACATGGTTATATATAGTGCTATAGGCTCAATAATCTATATAGCAAAAGAGCCTTTCCAGGTATGACTTGACTGGAGGAAAGATTCCAGAGGTCCCAGGCAGCTGCCACCTCAATGTACTTCATTTCAAAACCCTGCAGAGAGCCAGAGCCTGACCCCTCCCTGCCTCTGCCAGGCCTGGGTGCCATCTGGTGGTCTCAGCCTGCAGGGCTCAGTGGGCAGCTCCCCTGTCCCATTGCCTAGCCACTGTCTTTGATATGGCTGCCACTTTCTGACCTTCCTGCCATGGTGTCAGAGCTGGAGTAGGTCACCTTGTTGCTGTGAGGGTCTCTCAGGGACAGAGGCTTATAAGGTATCGAGAGGCTGCTCCCTAAGTAAAAATGTGACCCTTGAGTGCTTTACCTAATGACTTGCTTTTCCCTTGTTTAGGATTCTTTTTCCCCTTAAATATTTTATAGTTGTGGACATGGTGGGAATGAAAGGAAGGGTCATACTCAACAGATGCCCAGAGAACGTTCTGAGAGACACCGAGTCCTGGATTCATAGAACAGAAACCACTTTTATTTAAGAAATTTTTAAAAACTAAGTTCAGAAAGGTTAACTCATTTATCTTTTCTAACCCATAGGACTGGTCTCTCAGTTTATGTTTCAGAAAATAGAATGAATAAATGGAAGAAGCTATAAGCAATGAAAGGAAACCAAACAAAAATTCTTCCATAAAATGGTGTTTTTCTAGTCTTTAGCTGCAACCCATAGTAAGCTATGCTTTGTTACCATGGCCTGGAGCTGTGTCCCTGTGTATAGATGCAAGTTTTATGGAACAAGAGCAGCCTTGCCACATCTTCCAAAGTTTTCTTCTCCCTCTACCCCTGCTGATTCCCTCACTTCCATCTTTTTGGGGAGTCTCCACCAAACTTATTTCACTACCTGCAATGGATTGGAGCTTACCATGAGATTCCCCTCATGTATAGCCTGCCCCATGAGTTCTCAGAGAGACCACACCAAGCACCCCCAGAGTTCTGTCCTGGCCACAGGGCTTTGAAGGATTCTACTTCCGAGACCAAATGGGCAGGTTTAGGACTACTTGCAGGCTGTATCCTCCATCTATTGTCTTACTAAACTGCCCAACTCTGGAGGGTCCTTTCAGTCTCAAAAATCTTATGGCATCTCAGAAATTCTGACTTTTCCAACAAAACAACTCCAGAGGATGTGCACAGTGAACTGAGTGTCCACCGACGCAGCTGCCCTGGAAAGCGTGGGCTATTCAACTCAAATCTGCCTGACTCCAGGGCTCCATTCCCAGTAGCCCAGCTCATGTCTCCATCCTTGGGGCTTTTGGCACTCGTCTTTCCCACCTGCTCCTACATCCTTGAGCCCCAGGCTGCCAGTCTGCTGGCCGCACACAGTCTGCTGGCAGGGCAAAGCGGAGCCTAGGGGCCAGGCGAAGGGAAGAGTGAACTCCCACCCGCACCTCCAAGCATGGGCAGCTCCAGAGCTCTCCCAGGCTCCCAAATATTTTCTGGGCTCCCATCCAAGCCCCAGCAGACAATGATGACTCCTCAAGCCCCAACCCCAACCACAGAGACCAGCAGAGTAAAAACAGAGGTGTGGGGTGCTCTCCCACCTCCAGCTACCCACAGTAGGGTTTGCAGAAACCATGATCACTATGGCAGAAGCAGAGGTGACTGCTACCTCTTGTCCTTTGGGCAATTCTTATTTTTTCCTCTCGGGAAGAATATCTTGTGAGAGAGTCTGAGAAGGCTGTGAGTGGAGCCCGCAGCATGGAATAAGTGTTCCAGAAGTCAAGGAGAGCACCATGCCGTAGAAGAGATTGATGGTAGAAAACTGAATTTTCTCAAAAAGCAACCCCCCTTTTCCAGAACAAAGTGTCCAAGAGAGACCACTAGACAATGAGCTCCTTTTCTTCATAATAGCAAGCAGATGCTCCCACAAGCCCCATCCTGGGCATGCCTGCGTCTTTCTCAAAGAACAGAAAGGACATTCCATCAACAGCCCAAAAATGTATTAACAGCTCTCCCCTGAGGCCTCCAGAAAGATGTGGTTGTTGACAGTTCTGCTTTGCCTTTGGCCCTGGGTCTGGATTAAGCACACCACACAGCACGATGTCCCTCTCTGTGTCCCTGCCTCCTTGTCTTATACCATTGAATATATCACTGTACTTAAAAAATAGACTGCTGCTGTCCACTCCACTCTGGACTAACAAGTGGTGCCATGGTGTTGTTTTGTCTCATCCACACACCCTCAAGCTCAGAAATGGTGTCTAGACTTTTTTGTTTTAAAATCCTACTATAGTCACCACCCCTATATAATGAATTAACTCATCTTTCAAGGCAGCTGCATAGTTGGGTACAATTCATCATCCACACTAATGACTAGGAACCCATATTTCAAATGATGCTTTTGAGACTTTTGAAATTTGCACTGACTTCTCTGGCTCTCCTTTGCACTCAAGACACCTCCCACAACATAATTGATATGTGAAGACCTGATAGGAGGATCTCACCAGAGGGATTTTGTGTTTGTAAAACAAATGCAGCTTAATTTTTCTTAATCAAGAAGAGTCTTGATACAGTTCTGCCTCTGGCATATTGTGCAGCTCATCATCCTTGGAGATTCCTGCTGTCCAGAACATAGGAGCAAGACTTAGTCTGGGAGTTCACCACATTCAGGTGGCCCTTCCAAGTTTCTTTGGTGAGTAGCAAAGCAGAGATAAGAGGCTGAGTCTATCACTTCAGATCCAGGTTGTTCTCTTCATGTCATCCTGCACCTCATCTTCCTGGAGAGATGGAGGCCCCATCTTAGGAAAGGAGCTGGGAGGCTGACTCTCACTGCATTGGTCCTTTCTTCCTCTCTGCAGTTTCTTCTTCCAGTACCGTAGCCTCTGTATTTAGGATAGTCTGACCAGGCACCATTAGTTTGGGGCTGCTATGGTTGGGCTTGAAGTCATCTTAGTTTTGAAGTGCAGGAAGAATTTGTTTGGTGATTCTCAGAAAGTCTGATGACACCTCTGCCAAGCTGTGCAAGACCCTGAGGACTGAAAGTGTGTGTGGAGCCTGGGAATGGCAGGCTAGCATGCTGCGTAGTGGTGACACCCCTGGACTTGCACTGATGCTTATTGACTGGATGCTTCTAGACAAATTACAATCTTAGTATCAGTTTTGCAAATCAAAATGGAGGTGATCATACTCATAAGATTATTGAAAAATTAAGTGAAGTAATCTATGCAAAACTTCATCACTGTGCCTGGATAATCTGGATATACTAAGCACCCAACAAATGCTAGCCTAGTTACTAATTTATTGTAATAATTATCAAGACACCCTAAATTGTTATAGCACCTGGAGTCTCAATAGGATAGTTCCCCTTTACCTTGGTTTTATCTTATTGATTGGAAATGAAGGATGGGAGGAAGGGAAGGAAATAAGAAGAGAGGGAGAAAACAAGGAAATATGGGGGGGAAAGAGGAAGGAAATGCTCAGTCTTACTGTGATTTTTAAAAAATCTGTAGAATAACTACCTCCAGTATTGCCGCCTATTCTTAAAATGAACATTATCCCCCTGAAACACAAATCCTGATTTCTGCCTTTTGTATAATGTCTTAGACTCAGTCTCATTTCTTAGAGGTCCTTGGCTAGGGGGTGGGCTATTGATCAAGGAATCAGTGGACTTCAGCTCCAAGGTTTTGTTTAATATTGATACAAATTCCTTTGTTGATCGACTCTAAGAGGTCACCACCTCTTTGGGAGAAAATGGGAAAAGGGAGTTGAACCCATATGAGAAGTCCAGGAAGAAAACCAAGCAGAAAGAATTGTCAAGGGTACAGCTACTATGTGTCTCATGACCCACTGCCATGTGAGAGACAGAGACAACCAGACACAGGATTTCTTGGCCTTGGAGCCACCCAATCAAGAGCACTCAGAACTTTTAGCAGGAATAAAACATACTGTTTTTCTGCTTTGTGAAATTCATTGTTCATCCAGAAAGGACCCAGCCCTTTGGGGTCCTTTTCTCTAGATTGTGAGATATAAATGGCATTTTTATCCCCTATTCTTAAAAGTTAACTAAAGACTTTAGGATATGTGAAAAAATGGCTTATGATGAAGAAATAAATGTGTTTTCTTCTAAGTGTGCTCAGATTGCTTTTTGGAAGCAGTTTATAACCACCAATTAGGACTTTAAAAGCCACATGCAGTAGCTGCCAGGGCTCATGTAATCAGCATCTAGGCCTCAGGCTGCTTCTCCCACAAGACTACCCCTGTCAGGCAGTAGGAATCCCCCTCCTTGATACCATTCAGTTTGCTGTTGGCAAGAGCTGCACCCATCATAGTGAAAACAGTTACCCTTCTGTTTCTCAGCCCCCAGAAGGTACCAAACCTTTAGCAGCTCTGGGCAGCCAGCTAGTAACCTTGCCAGAGAGATGAGGTGGGCCCTCAGATATGCTGGTGGTGAGCAGAACCAGGGGCTTGTCTGAACCCTGTGGGAAGGTGCATCATTACATCTGCACAGCATAGACTCGGGGTACTTCTCAAGGTTACCCTCTACTTTCTGCTTCTTGATATAGATGCTCAAAGTTTTGGGAAGGATGTTTCACATCTTCCCAAAGAACTCCAGAAACATCTGCTTTGACACTCTAGCCCTGGAATAGAGGATTCCACCAAATTAGAATTGTGGTATCCTTTCATTCTGCCTTGCCTAGAATGCATCAGCTCAACTTATCCTGCAAGTTCAGGTTAAATCTAATCTATGGATCTCTGGTGGTAGAAATCAGAAGAGTGGCTATTTTGTGAGGGGAGGTGGAGCTCATGACTAGGAGGGCCTCCAGAGTACTGAGCATGTTGTATTTGTTGACCTGAGCCATGGTTCATTTTATACTTTTGTTCCTTTTGTGATAATTTGTCACATTCTATGCTTATGACTTGACACTTTTCTCTTTATATATACTTCAATAAAAAGTTCACTTTAAAAATCTAGTCTAGCATTCTTAAGAGACAGGTCACATAATGTTCTTTATCAGTCCCATTTTACAGATAAGGAAACCAACCTTCAGAATAAAACAGGGGTGGAGGGGAGTTGTAGCAGGTCAAACGACAGTGCCCAATAGAGGAGAGGCCACTGACTGTGTGTTTTCACCTGAGCACACAGTTGCAAGACCACTCAGGCACAGCAAACAACAATGGGGTTCATTTAAAAGCTCTAAGGTTACAGGTGGCTGGATAGCTCGCTCCAGATGTGTCAACAGTGTCCAAAGTTCCTAAACAAAAGGTCCCTGGCTCAAGATGGAGCTATTACACCAGTGGGGATCTGGAGCTTGTGGGATGCCAGTAAGCAGTGGACCAGGATCCAACTCACCATAACTGGAAGTGCTTATGGGCAGGGCCTCAGTCTGATGATATGAACAGCATCAGATACTACTCAGAGAGCAGTGGAAGCAGTAGCACTGGGAGGACAGTCAGAAACATCTGTTAACAGCTCTCAAGAGTGACCCTGACATTGAGTGCCAGTCACCATCAACAGAGTTGGCAGCATTGGCCAGTGATGCCATCACCCAGTCACCAGAGGTGGTGTCAAAACACCAGTGTAAAGCTCTATGTGAGCGGTTGGCCCACACCAAAGACAATAACTCTTTGAGAGACTGGATCTGGGCACTTCTCATGAGCCCAGTGCTCTAACCCCTGAGTGAAAGCCTCGGGCACCTTTCAGGTGCAGCAGCAGTGCCAGAGGCAATTGGTCGCTGGAAGTTCTTCAGTTTCTCTCTTGAAGTTTGGCTGTTAGATACTACTTCTCCCTTCTTCCTCTCTTCTTTCTTCTTCCTTCTTTATTATTTGGAAACCAAGTATAAGCTGGTTCCTGCCCTGCCTTATATCCTCTTTCAGGGTTCCCCACGTTAGTTGATACCAGCCTGATTGGACCATTTTCAATTCTAAGTGACCAATTAGATCATTTCAAGACCAATCAGTTCATCTAGTACTGAATAATTAAATAATGAACTGACAAACACAGTTGGTTCATTTAGCTCATACCTCAACTGGTTTATTTTATGATCCAGATGCTAAATATAATAGGACAGCACCTACCTCACCAGCTTCAGGTCTCCACACAGCCATCAATGCAGCCTGGGTCCTGGGCAGCTGGTGGAAAATTCCCTCTCAGGTTCTGTGCCCAAAATCCATCTGGTACCCAGAGGGGCTGCTCCCTCTGGTATGGTGGTAGAGTGGGAGGCACTGCATTTTACTAAGGGCTCTAGATACTTAAGAAGTGATGGGAAAGTAGCAATCTTGCTCCACAGTCCACACTGCAGGGTCTGAGCTTCAGTGAGACTATCATCACAGAGGCAGTATAAGGAACTATGCAGCTTTCTGTAAGGAGACCTAGTGGGCAATGGTTGACATATCAACTTGGGTAGAAGCTCCTTTGGGGTAAACATTTCTCTCTCTCTTTCTCTCTCTCTCTCTCTCCCCCCTCCCCTTTATCCTCCAGTGACTAAGACCATGTTTTATATAAAGTTATGGTTTAAAACATGACTTAGCAATATTCTCTTCAATCCTGAAAAAAAAACTTGTCAAGTCTAAGAGGCTAGATTTTTGATTCACTTGGCTTGTAAGAAGACTCAAGTAAAATTCACTGTCATCTATGTCTGAATGACAGCTGCCAATCATCTGATGGTACAGACCCCTAATCAAATTAAACCAGAGAGACAAACAGGATAGCTTCTCCCAGCAATAGCTTCCAGCCAAGAGTAAGGTAGCCTCTTGTGAGTTGTCAGAAGTAGAAGAGTAGCTTTTAAATTCTTATCTGGGACCATGCTGGGCAACTGGGGAGAGGTGAGCCACATAACCAGGCCCCACTTCTGCACACCAGCTTACCCCCTTAGTGTGCTCCCAGCCTTTGAACAAAGCAGGGAACGCTCATATCACACCATATCATGCCTGGTGACCTGAGAGAAGTAAGCACAGACCCAGGTTCCTCTTCCACACATCATGCCACTGGATGGGGGTGGTCACCCCTACCAAACCAGCTAGCAGCACCTTCCAGTCCATATTGAGCTCTAGCCCTGAAACACCAACACCTCATCTTAGAACTGGAATCTTCAGATACTGTAGCATAGATCCAGATAAGAATATCTGAGGAAGAAGTCTCATGGAACTATACCTCTATTCTTGCCTACCAACCACCGGAGCTCACAAACTTGGCAAATACTCCTACAACCCACCAAAACCATCAAGAAATAACACCCACTGGCACCAGAGGCACTAGCACCCTGGAGCAGAGCAAATCTGAAAGTAAAATATGAGAAAAAGGAAAAATCACAAATAACCAAACCAATGATCCTGAGACTAACACACCTTAGAAAATAAGCCAGTCCACTGAAAGCAGCAACAGGGTGCAGAAAAATATTATGACCTGACAGAAAAAGAATTCAGAACCACCATAATTTAAAAAACTGGAAGCTTTAGCAGAGAAGACAAAAAAGGAAAAGAACTACTTAAAAAACATAATCAATTAATTAATAAATGAGAATGAATCCTTAAGAATAAGTTGATGGAAGCTAACAGAAAAATAGAGGAACTAAAGAGCTCAGGGAAAAGCCAAGAACAGAGAATAAAAGAAATAGAAGAAAGGGTTAGCACTCTAGAAGATTCAGACTTAAACATATATTAAAAAAAAAAACAAAGAGATATGCAAAGGAAAAAATGAAGATACATTCAGGGAAATACCTGACAACTTGAGAAAAACCAACATCAGAATAATAGGCATCTCTGAAGGAGAAGAAAAGACAAAGGAACTCAGAAAATACTTGAAGAAATAATGGAAGAGAATTTTCCAAACCTGAAGAAAGAAATGAAAATTGACATACAAGAAGCTGGAAGTACACCAAAATACTATAATGAAAGAAAGAGATATGCAAAGGAAAAAAATGAAGATACATCGAGACACATAATAGTTAAAATACCAGAAATTCAAGACAAGGAAAAAATAATGAAGCTAGTGAGAGGCAAAAAACAGATAGTCTATAAAGGAAAACTTGTTAGGCTCACCTCAGACTTCTCAGAAGAGACACTGATAGCAAGAAGACAATGAAGTGAGGTATACAAAAAACTCCACGACATAAAATGCCAGCCAAGGATACTTTATCCTGAAAAGCTTTCCTTCATATGTGAGGGGAAAATATGGTCCTTTTCAGACAAACAAAGTCTCCAAAAATTCACCATAACCAAGTGTCCCTTTCAAGAAATACTACAAAAAGCCTTAACATGTAAACCAACAAAAGAATGAACAGGGAGAAAGGAACAGGAACAAGGAAATGAATTGAACCATAAAAGAAAAGAGATGAATAAATTGACAAGTATAGACCACCATATATCAAGAAACAAGAAAATGTCAAGGAAACAACCTAATCTCACATCAGAGAGAACTAGAAAAAAGACAAGAGAAAAACTCAAAAGCAAGTAGAAGGAAATAATCAAAATTCAAGCGGAAATAAATGAAACTAAAACAAAAGAGACAATTGAAAATATTAACAAAGCTAAAGGCTGGTTCTTTGAAAAGATAAAGAAAATAGATAAACCTCTAGTGAGGCTCACAAAAAAGAGAGAAAATACAAATAAGCAGAATCATAAATGAGAGAACTTAAAATAGACAAAAAAGAAATACAGAAGATAATTAGAGGTTACTATGAACATCTATATGCAAACAAGTTAACAACCTTTATGAAATGGACAAATTTTTAGATGGTACATCCATCCAAAACTGGATAAAGAAGACATAGAAAACCTAAGTAAACCAATCTCAAGCTGTGAAATTGAAACAGTTTTCAAATCTCTCCCCCAAAACAAAAGCTCTGGACCACTTGGGTTTACAAATGAGTTCTACCAGATGTTCAGAGATGAACTGGTGCCTCTCCTACAAAAACTCTTTCAAAAAATAGAGAAAGGACTAATACCTTCTTTGAAATTTCTATAAAACCAACACCACACTTATATTAAAACCAAAAACAACACAAAAAAAGAAAACTATAGGCTAATCTCCCTAATGAATACAGATGCAAAAATTCTCAACAAAATCCTAGCAAATAGAATCCAACAATGCATTGAAAAGATAATACACTATGACCAAGTGGTATTTATCCCGGAGAAACAAGGATGGTTCAACACCCAAAAATCAATTACTATAATCCACCACATCAACAAAAAGAAAAAAAAAACCACATGATCATATCAATAGATGCTGAGAAAGCATTTGACAAAGTACAACATCTATTTATGATGAAGTCCTTGAAATTATGGGACTAGAAGGAATGTCCGTGAACATAATGAAAGCAATTATGACAAAGCCACAGGTAATATCATCCTAAATGTAGAAAAACTGAAAGTCTTCCCTTTGAGATGAGGAACAAAACAAAGCTGCCCACTCTTACCACTACTTTTCAATATAGTTTTAGAAGTCTTAGAGCAATTAAGCACAAAAAAGAACATACAAGGGATTCAAATAGAAAAAAAAAGAAGTACAGCTATCACTGTCTGCAGATAATATGATAATATATAGGAGAGAATCCTAAAAATTCTACAGAAAACCTAATGAAAATAATAGACCAGTTCAGCAAGGTAGCAGGTTACAAAACACACAAAAGTCAGTAGCCTTTCTATATGCAAAAAAAAAAAAAAAATCAGTCTGAAAAAGAGATAAAACTACTCCATTCACAATTGTACCAATGAATATTAAATACCTGGAAATAAACTTGACAAAGGATGTGAAAGACTTATACAAAGAAAATTATAAAACATCATTAGAAGAAACAGAAGAAGACAAAAGAAATGAAAACACATCCCCTGCTCATGATTTGGAAGAAATAACATAGTCAAAATGGCCATTCTACCAAAAGCAATCTACAAATTCAACACAGTTCCAATAAAAACTTCAATGTTATTCTTCAAAGAAATTGAAAAAATGCTACTAAAAGTCATTTGGAAATAAAAAACCTGGAATAGCCAAAACTCTCTTGGATAATAGGAGAGGGAATGGAGGTATTACACTCCCAGGTTTTAATTGTACTACAAAGACATAATAAAGACAGCATGGTACTGGAACAAAAACAGACACGCAGACCAATGGAACAGAATCAAAAGACCAGAAATAAAACCACACATATATGGCCAGTTAATCTTTGACAAAGGAGCAGAGAATATACACTGGAGCAAGGACAGCTTCTTCAATAAATTGTGCTGGGAAAACTAGACTGTTATATGCAAAAAAAAAAAAAAAGAATCTAGATTACTCTTTCACACTGTGTACAAAAGACTTGGATGTAAGGCCTGAAACCATAAAATGCATAGGAGAAACTATGGGCAAAACACTCCAAGATCTACAGTTCAGAAACCTCATTCAAGACACATTTAAAGATGCCAAAAATGAAGGAAAACATAAACAGCTGGGACTACATCAAATTTAAAAGCTTCTGTACAGCAAAAGAGACAATAACCAAAACAAAAAGAAACCCAACCAAATGGGAAGAAAATTTTGCCCTCCATACAGGTAATAACAAAGATCCACAAGGAACTCACACAACTTAACAAAAACAAAGCAAAAAGCCCAGTCAAAAAATGGGAAGAAAAACTAAAAAGACACTTTTCCAAAGAGGAAATATAGATGGCCAACAGGCATTTGAAAAAATGATGAACGTCACTAGTAATCAGGGAAATGCAAATCAAAACCACAATGAGGTACCACCTTACACCAGTAAGAATGGCCCATATTAAAAAAAAAAAAAACGAGGGGGGGGGACAATAACAAATGCTGGTGTGGGTGTGGTAAGAAAGGAACACTTTTACACTGCTGATGGGAAAGCAAATGGGTCCAGCCATGATGGAAAGCTTTGTGGAGTACCCTTACACTACTGAAAATGGAACTACCATTCAACTCAGGAATCCCACTTCTAGGAATCTACCCAAAGTTTACAAAAACTCAAATTCAAAAGGACACCTGTACTCGAATGTTCATTGCAGCACTATTTACAATAGCCAGGATATGGAAGCAACCCAAATGCCCCAAAATAGATGGATGGATCAGAAAGCTGTGGTATATGTATATAATGGAATACTATTCATCAATCAAAAAAGACAAACATGTCATTTACGGCAACATGGATGGAGCTAAAAAGAACCATGCTAAGCAGAAATAAGCCAGAAAGAAAAAGAGAAATATGCAATGGTCCCACTTATATATGGGGCACAGGGAAAACAAGCAAGAAAACAGACAAGAAAAATTTAAAACTGTCATCAGAACTAATGCATAGAGCAAATAGGGGGAGGAAGGGGAAATCAGGGGTTGGACGGCCCAAAAGATTAAGATGGTTCTTGTGTGATAAGGTAGTGGGAGAACCCTGGGGGAGCGGGGTAAACAACAGATGCAATATATATATGTGTGTGTGTGTGTGTGTGTGTATATACACACACATATATGTATATATGTATATATACATACACACATATATGTACGTAATCGATTAAAAATAAAATTATTTTTAAAAAACAATTCTTATCTAGGCTGCCACCAAGAAATATCTTTCCACTCATGTTCATTCAAGAGGAAATTTCTCACTCAATTGGGGTTCCTGGAATCTGGGAGGAAGGGGTGCCCAGCTTGACTGACTTCTGAGTAGTAACTGCTAAGCCTAGAAAGAATAGGGTGAAAAAGCATGGAACTCCAGCATTCCCATCTCATCTTCACAGGCATCACCTCAATTGAACATACCCTTTAGCCCTCCTTTCCACTCTTCTCTGTCCAGACAAGTCCAGTATTCCTTAGTACTTTCTTTCCTGGCCTCCCTCAGTTCCCCAGTTTGCCACACATATTTCTGAGCCTTGTTCAACACCAGGTTCCTGGACTGTCAAGTGGAACTGAAGGGCCATTGAGGAGTCCTGACTTAGAGCTGCCCAGGAGGAGATTATTTCAGTTGCAAATACTCTGCTATATTCTACTTGCTTTTCCCTCCAATGAAATTTAAAATGTGAGTGGTGGTAGGTCAAGAAAGAACTTTTAAGCAAATAGTCTGAATGCCAGGTTATGAAAATAACAGTTATTGGCCCCCACTGGATTGGGAGGCATTTCTGAGCAGCATGCTGAACTAAAAAAGTCAGTAACTGCAACTGAGGCTATCTTCTGTATCCTTGAAGTGATCTGGGCTACCTGTCCAAGTTTCCTTCCAGAAAACTTATGCTTGATAGGAATTAAAAGTGAATTCAAAAGGTAAATATAAAAAATCTACAATTTCTATCTAGAGATAATTGAAGTAATTCAATCCATTGCCATGGTGAGGACTGGAACTCCAGAGAAACTTGCATCTCTGCATCTCCTTCCCTCCCCCATCTACTTTCCTATTCCATGAGATTTAAACTTTGAACTGAATGGTATACCTCTTAAGTTTTGACAACATGATTGAGCCTGAAAGAGAAACTGATTTGGTGCCTACACTGGTCTACTTCCTTGTCAAAGCTTTGACTATAAGGAGGCACAATTCCTGCTTTGTGATTAATAATAATCTCCCCTCTATCACTTGTTATCTTACTGCATTAGACTATCCGTTGATATTTGATCTGAAGTAATTAGGATTTATGCCATGTCCCAAACAACATACACCCTTTAAGTAGAGGGCATTGAGGACAAGTGTTGGAACCAGAACAATAGACAAAGAATTATATGGGCAAGGTTGTATTAATTCCATCTCCCTGGTCTCAAAAAACATGTTTCATTTCTTTTTTTTTTTATGTTTCATTTCTAACAGTATGATAGATTAGATACATTAAATAATCATCTCAATTGAAATGACAATTTTAATAACAATTTTAATTAAAACTGGCACTAAGGGAAGAAATCTACAGAACTCAAAATAATGTGAAAAAAAAACAAAGGTTGGTAAGCAAGGATCAAAGCAAAGGCTCCCACAACAGTATCTTTGGAAGCCTAGGAACCTTGAGCTTTCATTTCCATTACTTCAGAGGGTAAGGGGATGAAAGATAAGAGCCAGGGGTCATCCTGTATAAATCTTTCAAAGGGCATACCCCCAGAGCACTGAGCAAGAAGAACAAGAAACAAACCCCCACATAGAAGGGAGCAGCAAGGAAACCAGCCTGGATCCTTCTGGGTGATAAGAAAAACAAGAAATACTCCTTTAGAAATACACCCCCTCACAGTCAGAGGCCTCTGGTTTGTAGTCCAAATTCATATGTTGAAAATACATTCAGAGAATTTAAAGTGGCTCAGGTTGGTGCCGTGCAGCTTACTAGCTGAGTGAAAGTAAATCCTCTCTATAGGGACTTAACTTCATCCCAATACTCAAGCTGGCACTGAGCGAAACTCTGCAGAAATAGATCCACACAAGCTTTAGGTATTGAAAGATTTATATGGTCTATAAAATAATTAATACCTAATTGTTGTTTTAGTATAAAATAAAAAGGACAGGAAAAATGTAATATTTAATGAGACAGTGTGTCCATAAATGCTGAAAACCTGTATCAAAGGCTTCTGAAAGCCCAGGGAGATTAAAAAATGATAAATTAAAAGACATTCACAGCTAGGATTATCATAACAATCTAGATAGCAAAGAAAAAAAAAGATTATGAAAACCGGTGAGGAGAAACATCACCTACGCAGGAATAGTGACTAGACTTATGAGTGATGTCTCAAAAGCAAAAAATGGGGTACAGAAGACAAGACACCAAAACCTTCAAGGTAGTGAAAGTAAATGACTCTAGATTACTGTTCTGTATCCAGCACAATTAATGAGGGCAAAAAAATTTTTTCCTCCAAAACTTGAAAGCACTTAACAATCAATCAACAGTTTTCAACTAAAAGAAATTCTGAGGGGCTAATTTCAAGCTGAAGGTAAGTGGTCTTAGATTGGCCATCTGACATACAAAAAGAAATGGCAGTATAGAGTTTGCTGAACAGGCAAATTCCGAGGAATACTAACTACACAAAATAGTAATTATAATGCCAAATTTGCATGTGGTAAGAGAAAGCTAGAACTTGAAAAAAAATCTATGTTGGGCAGGGGTTATTAGGATCACAGTAATTTAAGATCTTTGCATTGTCAAGGCGGAAGATACTAAAGTTGATTAATTGTAGAATTTCACTAAGGAAAGAATAGATATAAAATAATGAGCATAGCAATCAAAAACAAGATCTAGAGTGAGTAACATCAAGCCAAGCAAAGAGGAACAGAATTCAACAAACGTACATGGACAGATCACAAACGAATATAACCTGGCCACCCAACGCAAACTTAAGATTGCAAATCTAACAGCAAGGTGCGCCTGGACCCAACAACACAGTCCCTCACCCAGAGAAAAGACACTAACATAGGAAAGAGACTAATGGACTCAGCACAGCTAATAAATAACAAAGAGTGGGGTGTGAGAGAATGGAGGGAGCATCGGAGGGAGGAGGGAGGGGGAAAAATATATAACAGAGAGGTTGTAACTCAAAGAACAAAATAAAATTGTTTATATTTAAAAAAAAAAGAAAATGGATACAAAAAAATCAAGACAAGACAATAAGGTGGTAGCAATAAATTAAATGTTCCTTGTAAAAGGCAAAGATAGATGAAATTCTAAAAACTGTGGATATAGGCTTTTAAGTGTCAATCTACAAGCACACTAAAATAATTCTAACAGACTCAAATTATAGAACAAAATGGCAGGATGATAAGAAGATCCACAATCAGAGTGGAAGATGTTAACACATCTCTTGGGAAATGACAGTATTTAAGGAAATTGACCACATGGCATCCACGCAGCAAGTCTCGATAACAAAGAGTTGCTTTCAAAGGTTTGCATTCCTTGACTATTATTCAGTCAAAATTAAAATAATAGCAAATAAATAAATAGACTAGGTTATGCTGTGGTAACACATATGAACTGGAGCCCCTGATTGCTGTGACCTGCACCTTGTGCTCGTAGCAATGACATGGAAGCAACCAGCCCAGTGTCCAGATTCAGCTCTGGTTACACCTGCACTTCATGTGTTTCCCCAACCCTATGGAAGGGCAAGGACCTGGAGAACTGCAAGCTGCTTTCAGAAACACATCTCTTAGCATTTCATTGCCAGAGGCAAGTTAGGTATTGCCAAAAGTCAGGGGTTAAGCAAGTGTAAATTTCAGGAAGTGGGGAATTGGAAATATTTTTTTAATATTAAATAATTTAGTTATATATAAATTTCACATCTTTGTGATCTCTGGGGTTCACCCCCCCATCCCTGACTGTTCCCACCCTGTCCCACTCCCCCCAAGTTGTGTACTTTAATTTGGTTGTTGGCTTGTTTTGACTTTTTTCATGACTTTTTGTTTATCTTTTCCATGTCCCATATAGGAGTGAAACCATTTGGTTTCTGTCTTTTTCTTTTTGACTTGTTTCTGCTAATATAATTTCTTCTAAGTATATCCATGTTATCATAAAATCGTCCCATTTGTCATTTTTAATTGATGAGTAATATTCCATTGTGTATATATACTACCTTTTTTTCATCTAGTCATGTTTTCAGACATTTCAGTTGCTTTGATGTCATTGCAATTATAAATAGTGCTGCAATAAACATCCAAGCACAGGTGTCCCTTTGTACAAGCATTGAGGTCTCCTTAGGGTAGCTTCCCAAAAGACCAATTGCTGGGTCATATGGTAGTTCCATTTTCATTAATTTGATGGCCCTCCTCACAGCTTTCCATAGAGGTTGGACCAGTTTACATTCCCACCAGCAATGTAAGAGTGTTCCCTTCTCTCCACATCCTCGCCAGCACCTGTTGTTGTCCATTTTATGGATGTGGGCCATTCTTACTGGTGTAAGGTGGTATCTCATTGTGCTTTTGATTTGCATTGGGGAATTGGAAATATTAACATAATCAATTTTTAAAAGTTCAGGAAGAAACCTACACAACTGGAAATTATGCTGTGGCAAGGAAAATGCTTACATGTAACAATATTGTGCACTGGAAAACTTAAGATTACAGCTAAAGGAAGACTTAGAAAGCTGGGCATGGTGGTGCGTGCCTGTAAGCAATAGCTTATGTGGTCTTAGCTGGGATTGGGGATCATGGTTCAAGTCCTACCCGGGGCAACACAGCGAGACTATTCCCAAAAAAAATAGCTGGGCGTGGTGGTGCACATCTGTAATCCCAGCCACCTGGGAAGCTGAGGCTGGGAATTCTTGAGTTCATGTTACCACGGGCAACGTGAGCCTGAGGTTTCACGAGCAAAAATAGCCAGACCTAGTCTCAAAAAAAAAAAAAAAAGCTAGCTGAAGAAATAGAAACCTAAGTCATTGTATAAGATTACAGTAAAACAATTGAATTGGTAGCTCCCACAAACACCAGACGCAACAGCTCAATCAGAGATAAGTGCAACCAATCACAGAAAGCAAGATTTGAGTCAAGGGCTTAGAGACACATAGTTGATCTTGGAAAATGAAGTATTGTATTTTGAGAGTAGGAAACCAGAAAGAATGAAACAGAGGAGTAAGGGTCAACACATGGTTTCATCACTCTGGGCAACAGGGCTCAGTCTGGCTTGGTGGAACATACCTAGAAGTGTTTGCTCCAGTAATAGAAGAAGAAAGCTTTGATCCACCAGTTCCTCTCCCCCATCCTGCAGGGATTGTCCCAGGGAGTATTAACTTTCTTGAACTCCCAGATTCACAAGCCCTCAATTGATAGCAGTTTCTGCAGGCACTCCTCAGGCAGTAGTCATAAACACATAACAATACACAGTCCTCGAAAGAATGCACATACAACCTAGATAGAGCCCAGGCTACCCATCTACTTCTGTGTAATTGTATGCTGGATGGTGTTCATATCACTTCAGAATCAACAAAAGAATTTCATTTATCAGAACTTCTACAGAGAGGTCCTACGACTGAAAGTTAGACGTCAGGCAGCTGAGGTGTTAGGTGTTAGGTGATGCCATCAGCTAACACCTATTTGAACCTGGTTGCCATGGCACTAGCTAGAGTGGAAGAGATGCCCAAAGAATGTGAGGCAGTGTGAGAGCGCTCACAGGCACAGGAAGTTCTGGCAAGTATTCAAGGACCCCGTGGTCTCTACCTCACACAAACTTTTGCAGACAACAGGTAAAGAAAGGGCTTCCTTCAGCTAATTTTAAGAAACTGGTATGACTTTGACACCAGGTATATCTACAATCTAGGAAAATTACAAACTAATCTCACCCATTAGCATGAAACAATCTTAGACAAAATAGCAAATCAAATCCAGTACTGTGTAATGTACTAAGAGATTAAAGAGAGGAAAGAACAAGAACCACATGATTATCCAAATAGATGCAATGAAAAAAGTTATCAATAAAATGTAACATTTGTTCTTGGCTTTATTTTGTTTTTAATTTGCAAACTTGTTAGAGATGAGAACCCTCTTGATCTAATAGAACATATATAATGATATAATGATGCTTTGAAATGTTTCTATTAAGATCTTGACCAAGATAAAAAAGTCCATTATCACAAGTTCTATTCAATGTTGGAAGTCCCCCCGACGACAGGCTTAAATAAAAAAACAGAAATGAAAGCAATAAGGGCTGGAAAGGAAGAAGTGAAACTATCATTGTAGGTGATGTGATCATCCATGCAGATAACCAAAATCCTTTGTAAATAAATATTACCTTAACACAACTGTTGGATACAAAATTAATATAGAAAATCAATTGCATTTCTCTGTAACATCAACTATCTGATGAAGAAATTGAAAAAATGAAAAGAAACAACTTGCAATAAGAGTATAAATATAAAGTGAGTAGGTACAAAATATAACCAAAGGTTTTGGAGTTCTTCAAGGGGAAAAGTAGAATGTGCTACAGAAATATATTGGGGAAAATAAAGCACATGGAAGAATACACAATGTTCTTGGCTAAGGAGATTCAATATAATAGAGATGTCAATTTTGAAGTAAAATTATGAATTCAATGCAATTCCAATAAAACCCCATAGAGTTTTCCGTAGAACTGAAGTAAGCATTTCTAAAGTTTATTTGGAGAGTCAAGCAGACAAAATGCTCTTGATTTAAAATAAGAAAAGAATGAAATAGGTTACTCACTCAACTCAAACCATGGTTTAAAAGCACTAGTAATTAATATCATGTGACACTGGAGCAGAGAAAGCCAACTAGACCTATGAATTAGAATTGAAACATAGACCCACATATGAGTTCAGACTTATTTGGGGGTGTTGCTGGTAAGTGAGAAAAGACACAATACACCCAGTTATCCATGTAGCGGGAAAAAAGGTGAAAATGAATCTCTTTCTCCCACAGTACATAAAAATCTATTGCAAATTGATTAAAGGCTTAGATGAAAAAACCCCAAACTAGAAAACTCTCAGAAGATGATATAAAGGAATAGTGATAGGACTTTGACGTTAAAAAAAAATTCCTTTATACTTTGGGTTATAATTCAATAATCTATCATTTGGTTTTGTTGTTTAAATTAAAATGGCCAAAGGGAACTTCCACTTTTGACCCATCTTCACTATAGTGGGGAATGTAAGCACCTCCTCACTTGCTACAAGCAAGTGCTAAGCTCCCCAGGCATGCATGGTACTCCTCTTAAGTACCATGATGCTCTATTACCAGCAAAGAATCAGTGTTAAGCCGGTCACAGTGGCATGTGCTTGTAATCCCAGCTACTTGGAAGGCTGAGGCTAGGGATCACTTATATCCATGGGTTCTTCAGGACTACCCCAGGCAACATAGTGAGACCTAGTTTCTAAAAAAACAGAAAAAGAAAATAAAAGTATCAGTATTAAATATATATAAAAAGCAACTCTGTGTTAATTTAAGAAAACACAAACTATCACATTAAAAGATGAGCAGAAGAATTGATTAGGCATAGTTCATAAAAGAGGAAATACAAATGGTCTGTAAACATGATGAGAGAAAAGTCCAGCTTCCTTAGTCATCAGGGAAATGCAATTAAAAACCGCAATAAAATGCCAATTCATACTCTCTCCAGATTATGTCAGTCAACTATAGTTTTAGAAAGATGTGAGACAATCAGAACTCCCATCCACTGCTAAGGCAGGGTCAATTGAAACCATCATAGAGGACAATGTACCATTACCTAGGGAAGCTAAACATGCTCAACCCTTACAAGTGCACAAATCCGCTCCCCCATAGGTATTCTATGTTCATGTGCACACAAGGTAGGTGCAAAATGTCCATTAAAAACTTTATAATAGCAAAAAACAAATGGGAGGAATTTATTTATTGTGGCCTGTTTAAAATATGGAATATTACATGGCAATGAAAAATGAAGGAATTACAAGAACATATATATGTGGCTCCCAAAAGATGGTATTAAGTAAAGGAGTTAAATGACAGAATAATAAATACAGAATGGTTTTTAATAGTTGTTTAATGTCCAAAGCTTGCAAAATTAGATGATCTAACAAAGATACATACACATGTGGCAAAACTATAAAGAAAAATAAATGACGAACACAAAATTTAGGATAATGGTGAACAATGGGGAGAGGAGCCTACACAGGGTCTCTGATGTACTGAGATTGTTCTCTTTCTTAATATAGGTATTTGATTATTCATTGTGCATATAATAATATGCTCTCGATGCATCATGGTACATCATGGACCTGCCCACTAGTCAATAATAACTGAGCTGCTTAGTGAAAGATGTGCTGGGGAGCAAGCCACGTAGACCTGTTGCTGATGGTTGGAAAGAAAACTGGGAATATTCAAGAGGTAGAATCCCTCTCCTACTTCTCATTAAGGCAGACTCCATTATCCAGGCTCCCCAATGCATCCCCAAACTCCCCCTTTTAAATTTTTGCTTAAAGTTCTATTCATTTTCTGTCTGACCACTCCAAGTAACTGTCAACATGGCCTTTTTCACTGTCACCTGTGACCAGCCTTGTCATTCTGAGTATATTCCCCTGCAGTGCCCAAGGGCAGGATTGGGTAACATCCAGACCTCTCCACAGCTATCTGGGCCCCAGGCTCTACTTTTCTATTCTGTCCAGTTACCTAAACTGCAGGTCCCCTGTTTCAGGTGGACCTCTGGTCACCTTCTTCTGTGGGAATCTAGTTCCCTCACAAGCCTCCCAGTCTTCCTTTTCTTTCTTGCTTGAATTCTTTTCCTCTCCAGATAAGAAAAAAAATCCAGTTGAGAGGTCTATGTCCAAAATTAGGGCTAAAAAATTCATTTTCTCTCCCCTTCAAATTCAACAAATTAGTCAACCTTCATGCTAAGCAGTCAAGAGAATTATGGTTTGGGCACAAACTGATCTAATTTTGAACCTCATAACTGCCATTTAATAACAGCTGACCTTAAGTAGTTGTTCATCACTCGAATTCCTAGCTTCTTCACTTACATAATAGTGACATTCTTTTTCTTACTTCACATACGTGTAATGAACATTGAACTACAGAACACACTCCAAACACTTTATAGGTCATCTGAAATGCAACAAAGCTGCTCAATAAATTTCAGATATTAATCTCTTTTTAATTCTTGATGTCATTGATTTGCTTTAGACACTCTTGTAGTGAAACTATTTCTTTGTTACCTTTTCCAAATTCTAAAATAATTCTTGACTCAAATTCTTACCCTTCTATGGTCATTTCCCTTGACATGGCATCAAAATAAGATTCCAGGAAGTCACCTAAAATCTCCCTAGGCAGATGGGGAGTCTGTCCAGGTCACCAGTCTGTCCAGGTCTTGAGCAGGCAGAACATTCTATACTGTTTCTCAGTAATTTCTGACAGCACCGAATTCTTCTGCTAGAGGTTCTTCCTGATTTCAGTTCCTCTCACTGGCTGATGCCCATTCTCATTTATTCCTCAATGAGGATAAGTAATAACTGGCCTTTGTTTCTAAGTCTTGATAGTAGCTGAAAACTCCCCTACCCCTTTGTTCTTCTCTCATCCACACAGAAGTATCTATATTAGCTTGCTGCTTCTGCCTTCCTTTCTGTCAATTACTCATACTGATTTCAAAACATTCTAGATGTAGTAAAAAGCCAACATTCAAGAAGTATTAAAACCTATAAAACAATGATTTACATAAATAATGTTTTATAAATTTAAAATAATCTTTGATAACCAGGTTAAATTTTATTATTCAAAATCAAAAAAGAAGAAAAAAATACATACTCTCTCAATGAAACCATCGGTCTGCAGCTCTACTTTAGATATGTGTTGTGCTAGGATAAACTCCTCTGAGAGAATGCAAGCATTTGGAGTGAGATTACACTGTAGATTTGGGTTTTGAATGTTCAATGGGATGTTAAAAGAAGTGTTTCTGTGGAGGGGGGAGGTTCTATACTCAAAAAAGTTGGGAAATGCTGGGTCAAGTAAGCACCTTTCTAGAGACAAGAGCCTGAATAACCTGGCCCCTTCCTGCCTTGTTGCCTTGCACCACTCTTCTTTTCTCCCATTTAAATGTTTTCCCTTTTGCATCTGTGGGCCCCTCTGCCTGGGCTGCAGGTGACTCTTTTCCCAGGCCTTCCCAGAACCATCTCATCATTTGGATCTCAGCTCAAATACCATGTTCCAGAAGTCTTCCTGAGCTGCACCATTCTAACATTGATGCCCTTAACTCATTGCTCCTCATAACCATCTTTAACACAATCTGAAGTTGCAAGGTTTCCCAATGTGTTACTTGCTTTCCCAATTTTAAATGAAAAACCATACCTATTCTAGTCATTGCCAAAGCTCTACAATAACACCTGATACACTGTAGAAACTCTACATATGTCATTGACTGAATGAGACAACATTAAATAGACTTCTTTCACAAAGGACAGCTCAGGGAAGTCTGAATCTTATGGGAACTCTTTACACAGGAGACGAACTGTGGAGGTTTTTCAAAGGTAAGTGTTCCCTGAGGCATCCTGGTGGGAAAAGTTTTCTTTGCTCATGGAAGATGCTGCTTTTGGTTTTATAAATGACTTTAGACCTAAATGAATGTTAAATTCTATCTGAAAGCTTGTCCAGAGGTTTGGAGAGTCAGATTAAGGTGTGCTGTAGAGTGAAGGAGCATAGGAGAAGGGGAGTAGGGCGGGAACAGGCCCCAAGCAGGAGATGGAGACTTTCTCCACAGTTGACCCCATATCTAGATCATGAGCTCTCTCTCAGAGTATGCCATTGAATGCAGTTCTTGTTCAGTCTTAGTGTACCTAGACCTGGACCCATTTGCTTCTACTGAGGATTTATTGTAAGTAGAAAGGTTGCCACCTTCAATCAAAGCTGGGATACACACACACACACACACACACACACACACACACCTCCTGTAAGTGCTACAAATTGCTAGCACATCAATTAGAATGCAACTAGCAAGGATGTTATTTTGTAACTAGTAAGGATTCCTGTTTCTCCAACTTCACTTGTGCCTTATTTGAATATCCTAGTAATTACCTTCTTGCTTCATGCATCAAGGGCTGAAGTTAGAGCAGACTGGGAAAATGCCAGCTTCTGTCCACTTCCTATCTTCTGGAGGGAAAACGCTGACACAGTTTTCTGATCTTGATATACCTCGGATAGCAGACAGATAGAAGGGGCATGGCAGAGGGGAGGAAGAGCAGAAGGGAATTAAAATAACACTTCATCTTCAACTTGGATGAACTGTAAACAAGTTCAATACTTTAATTTGCATGAAAATAGTTTTGCTCAATGCTTCTAAATTGACTTAATAGTTCACAGGAGAGAAAATGATCTTTGTAGAAATCAGACCCTAATTCAACTGTGACTAGCAGAAGAAATGTTGCGATTGAGCTTAAAGTGCAGGTACCATAATAAATGTTTTGGAAGGAGTTTTAAGAAGCTGTTAACAGTGACAGGCGTGGGGGAGAGTAATTTGGGCTGGGTAAGGGGTATATGGAGGGAAATCTTTATTTTTTTTTTAATCTAAGCTTCTTATTCAACTTGGATTTTTAACATATAGATGAGCTACTTTCATTATTTTTTAGTTTGTCAGTGCATGAATGTGCACATCTTCTTTACTGGGTCACCTTTGGGTCTGTGGTAGAGAAAAAACTAGAAACATGCGAAAAGAACCAAAAAGAGGCAACGTGGAGCCCCTCCAGGAGGAATGGAGGCCTTGCTGGGTTTGCCTTGCCTACGATGTGTAGCCACCATAGCTTGCTACTAGAGAAGGAAGGACTATATTACTGGGATCATTGCAACTCTCCTTCCCCACTTCTCAACTGATAGAATACAAGCAAGAAATATGATACTATATTATTGAGTGACAGATTGATTATTTCTCATCTGCATTCCCCTCTAAATCTTGGTGCTAAACTCAAGAGACCTTGTGTAGTTCATACCTACCTGAAACTGGAAAAATCTCTATACACCCAGACTTTGTCCTTTATGGCCTGCCCTCTTGGTCACTGACCTGTGAGAGAGGGAGTTACCACTGGCTACTACAGTTAGAGGGTATTTCTTGAACTGGCATATTCTTCACTACAGTTAGAGGGTATTTCTTGAACTGGCATATTCTTCACTAAAACATTAGTTCCTAGGCCCAAATGAAGAGCCCTCTAGGTGACTCAGAGTTGATGAGCACTGGCCTGAGCCAGCTCTGGAGTGAAGCTGCCCCAGCAAAGCTTAAACAGGTGTTTGGAGGATCAGACTGATCTCCAAACTTCACTGTTTTCTGAGTTTCCTCAAACTTGAGGAAAAAGACGAGGGGAGAGAAGGGAAATAGGAGGAGAAGGAAAAGAAGGAAGGGGAGAAGGAAACTTTTTTTTTGATGAAATGTATCCTCAACATTGAAAGTATCCTCAATATCGGTAACCTCTCAAGTAGCTATCATTATGTCCTCATAACTTCTGCCTTTCCCCCCTTCTTCCCTGCTTCCCTTCCTGCCTTTCAACAGATGTTTAGGTACACCTACTAAGTGGTAGGCATTGGCACAACACAATATGAAGATAAGCCCAGACTCCTGTTCTCAATCTGCTAGTTAACACAATATGATAAGAAGTTAAATAGAGTGTCTGTGAAGAGCCAGGGATGGGTTAATTCTTAGTGAAGTATCTGGGAAAGTGATACAGGAGTGACTGCTAAGAAGAGAAAGTGTGATCAGCAGAATTCTCAATGGGCCCCATGACCTTCAACCCCTGGCATTGTTCCTGTGATTCTATAGCAAAAGGAAAATTGCACATGTGAGCCTAATCTAATCACACATGAACTTTAAAAGACTTGTATCTAGCTGACAGCCAAAGAGTAAGTCAGGAGCTAGCCTAAGAAGGGCTTGGCATGTCGTTGCTTCTCTGCAGGTGGCAGGACCACAGGAGGAAAGTGAATGGATTTAAGGACCTGACATCCGAGAAGGAAATGAGGACTTCAGTCTTGTAACCACAGTAAATAAATCTGTCAGTGCCCTGAATAAGCCTGCAAGTGTTGGAGTGAAATTCAAGCAGCAGAGGGCAAGCAGCTCGGAAATTTGGGGTGCATGAGTGCCCAAGGAGTGGCATGGAAAATGCATCAGGTCAAGTTTGAGTGAGAACTGGAAAGTTACAGGGTTCCATGCATGTCAGCAGTTTGGGCCCACATCTTCGAGCCTCTCCTGTACCCCTATTTGCCCCCAGCAACTGCATCATCTCCTCCCCGGTGTGAAAATATTACTTACATGAAGGATGTCTGGTATGTCCCAAGCACTATTCATGGTCTTCTGTTGGCCTTCCACCGTGCCTTTAGGGGAAGGTGCTGGCTACATGGTGGGGAGACGACACATCCTGTTACAACCACCTGGGCATGCCCACCCACAGGGTCCCTCTGCCATTGGCCACCAGGCCCTGATGGAACAACTGATGGGAAGTAAGTGGAACCCCCCTCTCCAAACAGTGCCCCAGAGTTGACAACCCTCATCTAGGCACTCACAGGGGAAGCATGGGTGACGAGGCCCTGACCCCGGCCCAAGGGTGTGTTTTCTCAGAAGTGCTGCAGACCTGGAGCTAGTGGAGCTAGCAGCAGTGAGCTGCAGCTGCCAGCACCCATATGCAGGAAATACCATCGACCCCATCCTGAAGAAAGGCCAACTGACAGGCATGTGGGCAAGATGAAGACAAAGAAAATGGAGTGTGGGAATGGCAGGAATCATGACTACCTCGACCTCAGTGACCTGAGCAATAAGGAAGAAACAAGCATCGCCTGGTGAAGGGCAGGCACCATTTGCAGGGATGGCCGCCAAAGAGGCACTGTGACCCCAGGAAGAAGATGCAGGAGAATCCCTGGGCAGGCACTCCTCCAGCCTCATCCTCGCCTGAGAGGAACTCACCTGGATGTGCACCCCGAAGGTGGTCCTGGGTAGTGCCCAGCTTCTTCTTCCTAGTGTTAAAATCTCTGCTTGACAGCAGTCTCATGCTGCCTTCTTGACCATCCAAAATATGGTTGCAATGACAATAATGGCCTTGTCTACTAGTTCTGTCCTCTGTGTCGTTACTGAGCCTACTTTCGTAGTGGGATTGTTTTATCTATTATTCTTGCTTTGCCGCCCATGTTTGATGAAATGCAGAACAGATGGGATGTCAGTTCTAGTGTTTTTGTTTAGAGCTAGTATTTTTGTAATCCTAGACATTTTCTTGTTCTTTCTTTAATTGAGTTATTTATTAAGTTTGATCCTTGGGGGTATGGTTTTTACAAGTCTCACCCAAGGCCCTGGAGCAGGAGCAAGGAGGTGTGTCTGGTCCTGTCTGAGGAGACTCTCCAAGAAGGGGAAGCACCTGCATGAGTCAGCCCCCTGCTGAAAGCCCAGAGCCCTGGGCACTCAGCTGGGATGCATTCAGGGTCACATCGCTCATCCCTCCCTGAGGTCACTTCCCTTTGTTGTCTGATGTCCATGGTCTTGAGAACTCTGGGTTCATGTTTGAT
Source organism: Uropsilus gracilis (assembly GCA_004024945.1). Classification (NCBI taxonomy): domain Eukaryota; kingdom Metazoa; phylum Chordata; class Mammalia; order Eulipotyphla; family Talpidae; genus Uropsilus; species Uropsilus gracilis. The sequence continues at coordinate 47,702 of PVHY01008328.1, forward strand.
ATTAGCTTTGATTGTCTCTGGTGACTATGTCAGCTTGGCGTCTCCCTCTGTCTTATCTGGAGGTAGCAGTTCTGTTTATTGCTGTATATCAGTGATCCCACTGCACTGGCCAGGCTTTTATTTGCAAGTATAGTCCATTACCAGACTTGGCTTCTCTGTTCTTTGGAAATGTCCTTCTTCTTTTTGTCTTTTAATCGCAAATGGCAGATTATATAAGGGAAAGGAAAGGAAAAGTTATTTGCACAAACACCAGTGAACTGAAAGAGTTGCCCCTAAAAGGGACAGGTTGGGGAAAAGAAACACCTGCACAGTCACAGGTGGGCAAGAGAGCTGCTGAAATGTCTTTATTCTTCAATGTTCTAGGCCATCTTGTCTTTTCCTGAGCTGAGCCTTCAAGTCAGCTCTTTTTCCAAGGAGCCCCGTCTCTTTCCAGTGGCGAACTATGTAGATGCCCACACCTGGAACCAGGTGTGGCCCTTGCTGTTGAACTTCTGAGAGGACAGAGATAGAGAATATGTGTGCAAATGTATGTCTACCACGTACCTTTGCATCTGTTTATTGCTGTGTGTACAATCACCAGTACACAGGCACATGGGCACATGGGCACACACACACACACACACACACACACACACGTCAGATCCAATTCAGCACCTCAGGGTGATTCTCGTTGCCTCCCTCTCCATGTTTTTAACAACCCTCTCCCTCTGACTTGGGGACACCAGCAGCCAATATCCTCCAATGCATGCTGATGGGAACACACTAACTCCGGAAGCTTCTCTGACACTGTTGCCCACTTTCCACCCTGCTCCGGGCTGATACTCTGCCAGCTTCTCTCACTTTGCTAGTCAGGGTCCACAAGACCCCAGGGAAGTGCACACCACTTGGAATCCCTCTACCTTGCTCAGTCTGCTGTTCTTCATCATCTCTCTTGGGCTCCCATATCTTGTACTGATGCCCTCCTCACCTTGCTTGGCTCCAGTATCCTCTTCTTCGTGTATTAGTTTTCTTTCTTTGAGGTAACCCTACCCTCACAGGTTCTGTATGGGTCCAACTTCTGAAGAGTGAGGAGTCCTCAGTGACCTTTGCTATTCCTTTACCATTGCAAGGGACAGTCTAGGTTATAATACTCTGGTCCCCAGAACTTTGGGGAGCTCTGTTTTTCCTGCTACTCAGTGAGACCTCTTCCCAAGATTCCTTACAAACTCTCCACAAGTGTCCTAAGAGGGGGCACTGGTGCCCCCTGGGATGTGAAAATCTGGGACTGTGTCCCTCAGTCAGGCAGAGGGCCCTGGAACCAGGGAAAGAAAGGCAGAGTTGGGTAAAGAGGGTCATCAGTGTCTTAGGGGAACTTGAGGCTCACCCTGATGTTGACTGGTCAGACCTGGCCACATCTGAGCTCAAATTTGATCACTTTTAACTCTGGAAAACTTGCTCTGATTCTTCACTTGTAGGGTCCAGAGGATGGTTTGAAAGAGGTCAAGAATCCACAGTAGCCAAGCTCACATCCTGGCCCTTCAACTCAGAAACCATCTATGAGCATCATTACCACCATGACAGAAGAGTGTAGAAGGTGGGGTGGAGGGTGGGGATAAAACCAGGGGTGTCACATGCCCTTGTGGGAGTTATCATCAAAAGACCTGAGGGGCTTCCCAGAGATTGGGGTCTGAACATCTTAGAGTTCATATATTCAGAGTGGTGGGAACCACATTAAGAGTATGGGCTGGACTGACCCTTCCTGCCAGCGATAGGGTCATGTTTGGGAGGGAGAGGACAGCAAGGAGATCACACAGGGGAAGGATGTGGTTAAATCCTTCTTTAAGAGCAGATTGTTATCTTTTGGGTCAAGAAAATTATAGGGGATTGATAAATTTACTAGAACAGCAAGAATCACAATTGTTTAAAGTAAACAGCTTTAAATAAGGACATTCTTTACCCAAAATATCCTCCGTAGACATAGAATGAACTAGGAAAGTTTCTGCACCAAACAGATTTAAAAATAAGGGAAGAGCCACAGCAGTGCTCTTAAGACAGTTGGGGCCCTTGATTCCAAATCCCACAGCTCACCCTGATTTCCTTGTCCAGCCTAAACGACCCCCTGCTCCCTCTCAGTGTTGACTCAGAAGGATGAAGGATTAGCTCTGCCACTGACCTGACTCACAGTTGGCCCCAGGGTCAAGGTTTAGCTTCTCAGGCCTGTAGCTCTTGAGGGACCAGGTCAATGATGTTGAGTAAAGACAAAACCAACTGAACCCCAGATGAAGGGCAAGAGAACACATAGCACATGAAGAGGATTCATTTCATGGTTGAGTGTCTCCCCTCTTTTCACATAATTCTGAGTAGTTCATGGCTTTTGGTCTGGATCCTGGGTCCTCACCCTCAAATTCAAACAGCTGGTCAGGGCAGTTCTCCTCAGGAACACAGCCTGTTTACTTTACCCAGTGATCCAAATTCCCCCTCAAACCCAAAGAAGGCTCCACCACAGAGGCTGACCCCAAACTTGCACAATCAGGCCCTCTTGCTTGAGTCCCCAGAGACAGGGAGACAAGGCCAAGATGGGGGTGGGAAACCCAGGTCAGCATGACCAATGGGGTGGGTAGGAACCATGCCAAGACCAGGCTGCCTTGGGAGATCAGAGTTTGCCATCCAGGCCTTCCATGGCACCCCAGGGATTCTGGAACCATGATCTTGACCACGAAGCCCCCAGTCAAACTCTGTGGTCAGTAAATGCAATCTGGGAAGATGGTCAGAAAGCTGGGACTAGACGGAGAGGTCAGCCCTCATCTTGTCCTCCCTGATTTCATATCCAAAGATGATCAAAGGCCAGCCATGACTTAAAGCTTATAAGCAGAAGAAACCCATTGTAAGCAAGCAGCCCAAGTTGGGGATCTCTGGCTATCATCCCTGTTATAGCCCCAATTTAGGCCTCAAGACCTCTCATGGAGCAGATTCTTCTGGATACAATAGGTGTGGGGTGCCCTCTGGTCAACAGGATAGCCTTCAATTCCCTATACTCATGTCATTGGGTTCACCCCACCACCACCACATACACACCCTAAGACAATTACACATCTCACCTGCCCGTCGGTAATCAGTAATCAGGCCAATTGCTCTAACTGCCAGTGCCGGGGAGGAAGGGACGCACCCACACACCCGCTGCCGAGACACTTTCTTCCAGAGTTCTGTTTTCTTAATGTGAGTGAGGCTGACACCCTGCTTGCAGGGGACTCAGTGTACCTACTACTCCCAACAACAACCCTCCATACCCCACAGAGAGACAGTACCAAGGAGGCAGCAAGTTAACAGGGGCACAGTGTACTTCCCCATCTCAAAGATGCTGCAGGTGAGCCTTGGATCTGTCTCAGCAAAGACAGAAGGTAACCCAGGGAATATCTGCAGAGTCCACTGACAGAGCTGGATTTGTTCTGAGTCGCCTGGAAAAGACCAAAGATCCAGGATAACAAAGCAATCCTGGAATGAAGACATATGCTCTGTGCTGAGGGCTCTTGTCCCCGCCCCGGTGCTCTTGCTGCTCTGCTCCTGGGGCTGGCAGTGCTGTCCACTCAGTCGTCTTGACCCAGGTCAAGACTGACCTGGGTCTGTTAGACCTGGGCTGCAGAGTGAACCAAGAGAAAGACAGAAGTTACCAAGTGAGATTATGCCTTTAGGGAAAACGGAACTGCTCAGGCAGTTTTCGCCTCTGCAACTAGCCTCTATGGCCACCACCTATAGCCTGTTTTTCTCCCAGGTTTCATTGTCCACACTTGATGTATGTTGGTACAAAAAGCACTTGGGATTGCCAGCACAGTGTATGTGCACCTGTGATTATGGACTCCTGGACTGAGAAGCAATGATTACAAGCCAAAAGTAAGCCCAGAGAGAGAGCGTGGAGAACGTTGGGGGACCATGGAGAGGCTCAGTTGCTGCCTCCTAGCTCCCCTGCCTTCCGAGCTGCCTGTTCCCAGGTGCCTGCTTCAGCATTAAATGACCGTCAAATCTATCAAGGGCTTCAAGATCCTTTACTTATCCACCAAAATCAAACATGAGTCTGCCCACCCTGAGATGCTTGCCCCTACAATGCCCCATTCCCACTGCAGATGAGGGGCTCAGAGAACTTGCTCAGGGTAGCACATGAGAGCTTTGACCTCCTTGATGAAGCAGTGGAGGTGCTGTGTAGAAATGCTTACCCACAGGGTCACTGCCTTTCACCCCTGAGAATTGAGCATTGGAGACTGGTCAGTCATAGAACATGATAGGGTGGACGAGTTTGTTGGGCTTTTTTTTTGCACCACTAGCCTATAAATTATGTCTGCAATCTTAATTGTGTTGATGCAAGGGGTACTTGGGAGCATGGACATAGGTGCATGCACTGTGGTTGTGAATGGCTGGGCCCAATGCACATGTGTAAGTGTCGCCCCTAGAAGCAGGGATCAAAGCCAAGGCAGCTTTTATCAAACACTACAAACAGAATGCTTACAGAATAGGTGGAGAAAGTACACCAGAGAGCCCATAGAAAGTATAAGAATTCATGGGAGCCTGAGAAGCTTAGGTGGCTGCCTGACTCTCCTGCCCAGGCCCATGCCTGCTTCCTTGCATGCCAGGCTCCATGTCTGGTGTGCCTATGAACCTGGTTTCCTGAGAGAGCATTTAAGTCTGTGAAATCCACCAAGGGCTCCAGAAGTCTCTTTATCTGTTTGCCCAAACCCATAGTGAACCTGTTCAGTGCATTGTTGCCCAAAGACACTGTTTAGAAATTACTTCAATGTATAATCTTTGGTCATTGATTTGTGATAACATTTGGTTTTAAAGGGGTTCTTTGGTTCCTCTTATTATCAAGAAAGCTTGACCCCATTGATTATTTCCATGAGCAGGAAGGCTTTTAAGCAATGGAAACCATACCTAGACCCCAGACCCATTAGGGTCTCTGATGAACTGATCTTCAAAATCTTCCTGTTCAGAGAAGTTTGGATGTGACAACAGCACTGATGATGCTCACAATATCCCCTTCATCAACCCACCCCAGGCTCTGTCACCCCTGTCTCCTTGCAGTCCTACAAGAGCTCCCTTGTGCTGGGCCAGAAGGTGGTGGGGCATTAGGAAAGGCTTATGTGGCCTTTCACACTTTGGGCCTCTCTTGTCAGTCCATAATTACCCTCCTCAGAATCCAGATGTGTTGCATGTACCTTTGGCTCCTTGCTTCATACCTTTCAGTTCAACTCTGTTGTTAATAGGAAACATGGGACTCCAAGAGAGTAAGGAGCTATGCCTTAAATTTCCCCATCATGACATTTGGTGAAAAGACCAGTTCCCTACCTACCCCTCCTTTCCCCATTCCAACCCCCAAACAAAAACATCTGCTTTGCTGACATCAAAGAAGACCAGAGTTGGTCCTACAGTGGGACTCATCTCAGCAGTGATGCATCAACACCAGCAAAGCATCTCCCTACCACAAAGGTCGAGACAGCCACAGAGACAGGGCTGTGGCCCCACTCAGAACTGAAACTAGGAGAGAGGAGAGGAGATGGGTCATCTCCCACTAGAGTTTGTCCCTACTAGGGGATCTCTCTACCCAAATGGTTGGGAGTTGTGAGCCCAATCCTAGATGCCAAAACAATTAGACTTGGAAGCAGCAAATGGAACAAACATGGCATTAGAGAGACAGCTAACATGAATAAGAAGGCATGAAACCCTATAATGACACAGGTCTGGAGAAAAGAAGACATTCATCTCCATCAGAGGAAGTGCCACAACCTAGTAGCCAGGATAGAAGCTCCACAAACCCAATGACAAGAGGCTTTCAGACATGCTTGGACTAGTTACCTGCTATAAAGCCACCCCTGGATATCTAAGCAGCAAACAAGGACATTGCACCAAAAAAGAAAGAGAACAATGGGCCAAACACCAATCAATGACTTGCAAGGAAAGGGAGGTGGGAGCCACTGGAGAGGATATAGTGGGGAGGGGAGAGGAAAAGATGGGTCATAATTATACAAATAAGACCAAGATTATATGCAGAAAATAAAATAAAATTTATTTTTAAAAACTTTTGTGAATGTACTGAACAATATTTCTAGAAAATGTATTGTTTAAAATGCATTCATTAGCAAAAAAGATTGAATGCTAATGAATTACATAATTTTAAAAAATTGTGAGAATAAGTTAAATTCATGCCATTTGCAGCAATATGGTCAGAACTGGAAGGGATAATAAGCAGAAAAAAGTCAGCAGAAAAAAAAGAAAAATATTGGATGGTCACACTTATAAGGGGAATATGGGGAAACTGAACAAAGGATCTGGAAAAAGACAAAACTTGAATAGATCTGAGGCATATAACATGGGAGGGTGAGAAGAGGACTAAAAACAGAGGAGGAAAGACCACAGGGAATATGATGATGCTTCACAGGTACTTGTGGTGGTAGGAGAATTACAGAGGTTACATATGAGGGGAGAAATGAAATGCTGTACAAAAATGAACAATGATATAAGAAAATGAAAATAAATAAATTTTAAAAATCAGGAGGACACTTAACGTAGCAATAAAAATGAAAACATTAATTATTGAGTCCGAAGACAACTGACAAACTCAAAAGGTATTTTCTGAAATTATTAAACCTGACAACCTTTAAGACAAATAGAAGGTTGGAAGGAAGGAAACAGAGAGAGAGTTATGCCATGCAGGTGAAGGTGCCTGGGAATCTGAGCTGAGTATCATGTCCTTAGGGGAGACATCTCCCTTCCTTTCCAGCTGGCTACACAGTACCCACATCTTCCTCATCTTTGTATCTTCCTCATCACTGGTGCCTGGTACATAAGAGATATTTAGTGAGTTTATTATATAAAATAAAATCTCCTCCTTGAGCAGACAGTCCACAGCCTCGGTATCAGGGCCAATAAGGTCTATGGGCAGAATCCCCGCTAGCATATCATATGTCATTATTTGGTCCTAATATCAAATGAAGCAGTGAGGGTTAGGAACACTATCCTCTAAAGCATAATAACCAGATTATACTTTTAATATTATTCTTCTGCCTGCTTAGATGAGATTTGCCTGAGAACAGAGGAAAGGATAGCGTTATAAAGGCAAGAGGCGAGGGACGAGGGTTGTATTCATGGCCCAGGACTCTTGGCAGAGACTGTGTCTCTCTTGTGAGAACCAAATGAGAGTAGGTCAATACTTGTTGGTAATGATAGCTGTGCCATGTTCCTCCACAGACAACACATCATAACCAGCCAGATTTTTCACATCCATCTTTGAAACCACAGAGTAGGTCTTGGTTTTCTCAAACACCGAGTAGGTCAAGAGCACTATCAGGAACATGGCAAGGTTGGAATATTTTTGGCTGAAAATGGACAATGACAAGACAGCTAACAAATCCAACACTGAAGTCTAGAACTTCAGAGACACTATAGAGGCTCCAGGTTCCCCACCAGACCCCTCACCTGAACCATTCCTTTGAGGTTCTAATCCCCATTTTGGCATTACCCCCCAAGGAGAGGTCACCTCAGCCTTATCAGTCATGCTGGCTCTGAAATTGAATAGCAGATGCTTGCTGGTGTGGGAATTTGATGTGGGGAGAGTTGGGTGGAGTGAGGTGAGGGCATGAGGGTGTGAAGGCATGAGGGCATTGCTGCCTGAGAGGAAACGGGGAGAAAAACTGCCTGGTGCAGGGTTCTGACCAGAGTAGGCCCCAGAGTTGTGCTGAGTTGAGCTAGAGGGGGAACTGAGACAGGAGGAGGCTTCAGAATAGCCTGAACAGCCACAGTCATGTTGGTCCCACTACCAGCCAGGAGTCCAAGAAGACCAGCAATCAGAGCAAAGGAAAGACATGTAGCTCCTGACTCCGCAAATAACAGCCTTCTATGAAGCAGCTTCACATGAGTATGGGGTGCAGCAGATGCCAGGGCCTTGACACACTATCTCTCCATCAGTCCCCTGCTCTGTCAGCAGGGCTCAGGATCTTTGAAGGTAAAGCTGGGCAACCCCAAAACAGTAATAAACACGTGAGCTCTTATGGTGCTCATTTCACCCTCTGGTACTCTGTATTTAAGACAGGAAACTGACTCTCAACAAAGATAAGAAACTGTTGATGGACCTGGGGCTTCTTACTCCTGACCCAGTGTTGACTGTGTCTTTGCTTCTCAAAGTGTGTTCCTTGGGCCAGCAACATTGGCCTACTCAGGAGTTTATTATAAATAAGGAGTCTCAAACCCAGACCTAGTAAAGGAAAATTTGTGTCTTAGCAAGATGCTGAGGCAATCCCATTTATAGGCTTGTCAAAACCCAAGAAGCTGATTCCCACCACCTCAGAGCCTGCCTCAGAATTCCTGACGATGTGCGTAAGGTTGCTGGCTCTTAGGGAGGCTCAGTATTGCAGAGATGGAAGGGGCTTCTCAAAAGCATGACACCAACTCCATCAAACTACAAATGACAATGTAGACAAATTTTCAAACAATTGACCAGCAGCACTGCAATGAAAGCCACATTTCCTCTCTGAAGACTAGGTTTATGATACACCTGCCCTCTTTAAATTTCTTCACTTTTCAGTTTCCCATTTGCCGCTATTTTTTTGGGTTTGACTTTTAAGATAGGCTTTCTTTTTTTTTATTTTTTTATTTTTTTTCAACCAATATCTGCTTTATTATTTTTTTTTACATCATTTCAGTCCCTGGGGGTCACCCATCACCTCCCCTCCCCACCCACTCCAGCTGGTCCCCACTCTCCCCTTGTGCAGTTTCATTTAGTTGACCATATATTAGTGAAGCCATTTGGTTTCTGTCCCTCTCTATCTGGCTTGTTTCTGCTAGAATGATTTCTTCTAGGTACATCCAGGTGTCTATAAATTCATCAAATTTGTCATTTTTAATTGATGAGTAATACTCCATTGTGTATATATACCACATCTTTTTCATCCACTCATCTGTTCCGGGGCATTTGGGTTGTTTCCATGTCCTTGCAATTATAAATAGTGCTGCAATAAACATCCGAGCACAGGTGTCCTTTTGTACCCACATTGAGGTCTCCTTTGGGTAGATTCCCAGAAATGCGACTGCTGGGTCAAATGGCAATTCCATTTTCATGAGTTTGAGGGTCCTCCATACTGCTTTCCATAGTAGCTGGATGAGTTTACATTCCCACCAGCAGTGTAGGAGTATTCCTTTCTCTCCACATCCACGCCAGCACTTGTTGTTGCCTGTTTTTTTAATGTGGGCCATTCTTACTGGTGTAAAGTGGTATCTCATTGTGGTTTTGATTTGCATTTCTCTGATTGCTAGTGATATTGAGCAATTTTTCATGTGCCTTCTGGCCATTTGTATTTCCTCTTTGGAGAAGTGTCTTTTTAGTTCTTCTCCCCATTTTTTGATTGGGCATCTTGTTTTGTTTTTGTTTAGTTGTGTGAGTTCCTTGTAGATCTGTGTTATTAATCCCTTATCACTCTTGTGGAGAGCGAAAAATTTTTCCCATTTGGTTGGGTTTTTTCTGTTGTCTCTTTTGCAGTACAGAACCTTTTTAGTTTGATGAAGTCCCATCTGTTTGTTTTCCTTCAATTTTTTGCCTTCTGCAGATGATCCCAGGAAGGGGTTTCTGAATTATATTTCATGGAGGGTTTTGCCCAAGTTTTCCTCTATGTATGTTATGGCTTCAGGTCTGATATCTAAGTCTTTTATCAATTTTGAGTTAATTTTTGTACATGGTGTGAGAGAGATGTCTTGGTCCATTTTTTGCATGTCTTAGTCCAGTTTTCCCAGCACCATTTGTTGAAGAGGCTATCTTTGTTCCAATCTAAGTTTTTCCCTCCTTTGTCAAGATTAATTGGCTATAAGTGTGTGGCTTAATTTCTGAACTCTCAATTCTGTTCCATTGGTCTGATTGTCAGTTGTTGTACCAGTACCATGCTGTTTTAAGTATTATGGCTTTGTAGTATAGCTTGAAGTCTGGATAGTTAGGCCTCCATTTTCTCTTTTTTTGGAGAGGAGGTTTTTTGATATTCGAGATCTTTTGTTGTTCCATATGAATTTTTGTAATTTTTGTTCTATCTCTTTAAAGAATGTCATTGGAATTTTTAAGGGGATTGCATTGAATCTGTAGATTGCTTTTGGTAGTTTGGCCATTTTGATGATGTTAATTCTTCCCATCCATGAGCAAGGAATGTCTTTCCATTTCCTTGTGTCTTCTTCTATCTCTTTTAGTAGCGTTTTAAAGTTTTCTTTGTACAGTTCTTTTACGTGTTTTGTTAGATTTATTCCAAGGTATTTAATTGTTTTTGGTGCAATGGTGAATGGGATGACTTTTTTAATTTCTTCTTCTTCTGCTTGGTTTTTTGTGTATAGGAAGGCTACTGATTTCTGTGTTTTGATTTTGTAGCCAGCAACCTTACTGAACTGGTTTATTATTTCAATAAGTTTTTCTGTGGATTTTTTGGGGTTCTCTACATATAGAATCATATCATCCACATAGAATGATAGTCTCAGTTCCTCTTTTCTTATTTGTATCCCTTTTATATCTTTCTCTTGTCTTATTGCCCTGGCTAGAACTTCCAAAACAATGTTAAAAAGTAATGGGGAGAGTGGGCATCCTTGCCTAGTTCCAGATCTTAACTGGAAGGATTTTAGTTTTCCCCATTTAAGATGATGTTTGCTGTGGGTTTGTCATAGATGGCTTTTTATTATGTTGAGGTAAGTTCCTTTGATCCCCAGTTTTTCAAGGGCTTTTATCATAAATGGATGCTGGACTTTGTAAAATGCTTTCTCTGCATCTATTGATATGATCATATTGTTTTTGTTTTTCTTCTTATTGATGTGGTGGATAATGTTAATTGATTTCTGGATGTTGAACCATTCTTGTGCCCCTGGGATAAATCCCACTTGGTCATGGTGAATAATGCTTTTTATGCATCATTTGATTCGATTTGCTAGTATTTTGTTTAAGATTTTTGCATCTATGTTCATTAGGGAAATTGGTCTATAGCTTTCTTTCTTGGTGCTGTCCTTATTTGGTTTTGGTATGAGTGTGATGTTTGCTTCATAGAATGTGTTTGGGAGCTCCCCTTCTTTCTCAATTTTTTGGAAGAGTTTTAATAGTATAGGTATTATTTCCTCTTTGAATGTCAGGTAGAATTCATTTGTAAAGCCATCGGGTCCTGGGCTCTTATTTTTAGGGAGAGTTTTTATAACTGCTTCAATTTCACTGCTTGTGATTGGATTATTTAGACTCTCTATTTCTTCTTTGTTCAATTTTGGGTAGTTGTATTTTTCCAGGAATTTGTCCTAAGATAGGCTTTCTTTGCCAGTTTTGTTTTGCATTTTTCTGAGAACACACTAATAGAGAATGAAAGTACCCAGAAGAGAAGTAATGAAGACCTTTTCTTTAACTCATCTATCTTTCAGTGTTTTACCACCATGGTTCAGTTCTATGACAGGGAATTGTCAAAAATATTCTATCATGAAAGATTGACCCTGGATAATCTAGATCATTGAGTTGTTTACAAATATATATTATATGTAATTACATGTAGAGATACATACTTAATAATAACATGTGGAGAGATATCTACATATCTGCAAAGATACAGGCCACCTTAAGATTTTGTCCGACCAGCTCAGTTGCAAAACTTCAGCAATCTGCTGGTTAATTTGCTAAGTCTAGATAGCCAAACTAGATCATTCACATTAGTAGGTGATTCTTTAATGTAAGTGCTCTGGTTTGGCTATCTTCACCTATCAAATTAATCTGATACTTGTCAAATCACTGCCAGCAAAGGGAAAGAAATGCTCTTGTGAGTATGAACACACATGTGCCTTTACATGTAATTCAGCATGGGTTGCATAGTTCTGTGAGATAATATCTCAGATGTTACCAAGCATATCAAAATAACTCAAGCATTCATCCCATGTATAGTGGGAAATCTAGGGTCCCCCCAAATCTCTAGGAATGCTTAGGCTGACCTTATGCCCATTGTCCCACCCAGGTACTTCTGTGGAATTTCCTCTCTCTTATATCTGACCTTCTGTGGATGTTTCCATTTGCTACTTGCACTGGTTAGACATCTAATTCATTCCATTTTTTTTTTTTTGGTCAGTAGACACAATAAACTCTCCCTGTGGACATGGAAGTAATTCTTGATGGGGAAGGTGAATTCTTCATGGGAAGTAGAATAACCCAGAATCTTTGTCTTTAAAAGTCTTTCAAATCCATGAGAATTGTCTTCTACTTGGGATCAAGACTCCCACCCTTGATGGCTCCTTCCCCATCCTAGGTCCTTCTAAGCTAAAGAGCCCTCATTCACAAATTCCTGTGTGAATTTTTTTTCTCAGTTCAGGCCATCTCATTCAAGGAATGAGTTTTTCCACAACCCACATAGTTTATCAGAATATTCATTCAACATAACACTTGAAGGTGAATTGTCTCACAGACTGTCAGTGACAAAACAGAAAGCAGGATGACTTCCAGTGTATGTGTATGAAAGTATTTATGTACAAGTATGAATGGAAGGCTATGTATATGTAAGCATACTTATCTGTGTGCAGACATACATGTGTAGGGAGCAGCCTTAGGAGTTAGACCAAACACGACTAGGAAAATGTGCTAATTGTGTGTGCAGACTCTTTTTAGGTATTGGATCCAACACTGAGAAATCCTACTGGTCAGTCTCGAAGGACTCAAAGTGGAGATTTTCCACACCCACACTATCTCTCCTTAAAAACTAATTAATTAATTGGGAAACAACATAGAAACAGAAAGGTAAACTGTCAAAGCCATGGGGAGTTGGAAAGACAAAGACAATCAGCTGAACAGGAAGTTCTAAGATTCTCTGGCTCTCAGAGACCTGCACCACTCACCACAAATGCCACTGGCAGGCACAGAGTTGAGAAGAAGTTTCTATTCTTAAACATAGTCTACCCTGGGAGAGGAGAAAGAGGAGCAAGATGAACTTTGCTGCCTCCCCTTCCCCAGGGATCTCTGATGCAACAAAATGCCATCTGTCAAAGTAGGGGGAGGGCATGACCCTCCTGAAGGGATAAAGAGGGTAAGACTTCCTTCTGGGAGGCCAACCTGATCTGGGGATATGGGGTGTCTATTCAAGGGAATATGAGCCCAACTGTAGCCTCAGAGTTAGAGGGATAGTAGATACTGGTGATGGCTTCCCCCTAGGACCAGATTCAGCCCTGGAGCTCATGACCAAGTCTCACTCACCTTTGTGCCTTTGGCACATGACACTCAGTATGCCCAAGGGTATACAGTAAATTTGACAAATCAAGTGATAGAAAAGGAAGGGTACCCAGATTCAGCCTGTAACTTTAGAAGGGCAAGGACCCACTTTCCCAACCCTTACCCAGACCCCAGTCAATGTCTCAGGGAGCTTCCTTTTCACCTCCCTCAGGAACACTAATGCATCCTTGACCCTCCTTGCTCTCATTCAGTTAGTCTTGACAGTCCCTGCTGATTCCCAAGTTCTATACCCCACTGGGCTTATTTACACCACCAGGCTCCAACCCACACTCCATTTGTCAGATAAAACCCAATTAAATTTTAATTTCAGACATACTGAAAGTTGTTTAATCTAAAATTCAAATTTAATAGGGCATCCTTTATTTTTCTGTTTGCTAACTCTGGCAACCCTGCCTAGAGAGTATCTTTCCACTAGAGTCTTTCCTTCCTACATCCCTTTTTCCAAACCCACCAGAACCCATATGACTTCAGCAATTATTAATTCTTTTACTCATTCAATATATTTCCATTACATTCCCCTGAGTATCCCCTGAGTATTCCCCTGCTAAGTACAGGGAATACAATGGTGACAGTGTCATTGTCACTGCCCTCATGCAACTTATGTTCTATAATGTATGGTTAATGTAGAAACAAATAGTAAATGTTAACAAACATATTAAGTACTATTATGAAAAAAACTAGAAGATTAGGCCGGGCACAGTGGCTCATGCCTGTAAGCTTCAGCCTATGAAGCGGCTGGGGCTAGGGATCGTGGTTCAAGTCCTGCCTGGGCCCCACAGCAAGACCTAGTTCCAAAAAAATAGCTGGGTGCGGTGGCGTGCGCCTGTAATCCCAACTACCTGGGAAGCTGAGGCTGGGGATTGCTTGAGTCTGTGGTACCCCAGACAATGAGAGCCTGCGGTTCCATGAGCAAAAGTAGCGAGACCTAGTCTCAAAAAAAATAAATTAACCTAGAAGATTAAACTATGCATTACAGAAAGATTGGTTTGGAAAGGGAAAGTTTCAGGAGATGAGACTCGGGATGAGAAAAGAGTTGGGGAGGGAATTCTTACTCTGAGGCTGGAATGGAACTTCAGCCTTTAGGAAATGAAAGAAGATTGAGCACTTGGTCAGTGGGAGGGCATAAGATGAAGCAGAGGAAAGCTAGAATCTCTCAGTGCCTCACAGTCTATGGGAGTATTCAGAATACACAAAGAGAAGCACAGTGAAAGATTAAGTGCCATTACGGAAATAAGTCAAAAAGAAAAAGAGAAGTACAGGATGGTCTCACTTATATGACGGATATAGGGAAAATCAAACAAAAAAATAAAAAAAAATGAAAACACACACACAA
>PVHY01008329.1:0-62558 GCA_004024945.1 Uropsilus gracilis
TTGGGGATCTGCCTTAGGACAGTGAAACTAGTTACTTCCTAGGTATTTGTTTTAGTCATTTTTGCTAATTGAGCAAAACTTAATTAGAAAACAAACTTCTGACATTGGCAAATCCCTAAATGAGAGTGAAGCATGGTGACAGATATTTGCTTGGAGGGGGGATCTTAACAAACAAACTTTGATCTAGCAAGAGTTTGCAGGTGTAGGGATCAGTACCTGAAAGTCAGTCTTGCCCCAGTATCTAAGCTAGCCCACCTGGGGCTCCATTGCATTGTGAAAATATGTTAAGGAATTCTTTGAAGGGGGTTGAGCCTTTGGGTGTGAAATTACTGGACCAAGTACTGGTACCAATAAAGCTGCTTCATGATAGCCTTGGTGTCCCTATTTCCTTTTACATATAACAAGAAAAGCTCACTGTGTAATTGGGATATGTCAGAGACCCACATATTTCTACATGCTTTTCCTCCTTGTCTCAAAGTCAAAATTTCCCACCAATCATCATAACAGAGCTATTATGACCTGTGTACAAAGCCCATATTTTTTCTTAAAAGCTTTTGGAAGGACTTTGTATATGAGGTGAGAGCCAAACCTCTCCCACACTGATAGAAGGATGGCGCAAGTCCTGGACTTCCTGGACACACGGCTCCTAGGTGTTCCCACTATTGATTCCCTTTCCAAAACCACTATCTAAAATAGATTATACAATGAGTTAAAATGTAGAGGCTATTTCCTTTTTAAAATTTGATTCTTTATTGATTATATATTTTTTCTTACATCTTTGTATACCTCACTGTTCTCCCACCACCATACCACCATGATCCCCTGTGTCCATTCCTTCCTTGATTTTGGCCCCCCTCCTACCCTCTATCCCTGTATGCTTTAGTTCTGTTATGTTTGCTAGTTTAAGTTTTTCTTGTCCTTTTGTTTGGTTTCCCTATATCCCACATATAACTCAGAGGATATTTTCAATGTAGAAGCTACCTCCAAAGAACAGAATCCATTTAGTGTAAAACGAGAGATTCCTGAAGATGAATTCCAAGAACTGAGGGGTCCAAGATAAATGGGGGAAACTTTTTTCTTGTGCATTGCTGTTGCTTTAAATGTGGGCGGTGAGAATGTGCTTGACTTTACCAAGACCAAACCACGCTGGTAGGTGTCTGTTATAGAGACATTACCAGTCTCAGGAAGATTAAGGCTGTTTCCCTTTAAAATATTAGGGAACAGAGACCATCCATGGCTTAAGGCATTTCCTCTGAAGGAGGAATCCCCACTGAGCTCACTGTTCTCTGCTGGAGTTAAGGAAATGACTCCAGTTCCTGTGCATTTTCTGATATACTCTTACATTTACATTTCAACAAGCTGCTTCCTAATCTGAATTATGTTTCAGTCCCTGGGCAACCACAGCTCCCATGCCATCCAAAGCACTGAAATCTGATTTTCATTTTGCCTCCCTTTCATCAATGTTTGCATTACTTTAATGAAACTATTTTATCAAACCCATTTTCTATAAGTGTTTACTCTCTAAAAGTCAGTTGCCCCCATTTCCACACAATTCTTGCCATTTAATAGTAACAACCCTCACTTTTATTTCTACCTCTCACGCCTTCCCCTTTCTCTCACGTACACACATCCCCTTCTCATACATAGTGCTTGTTTTGTTTTCCCACTTGTACTTAAATAATCTATATTGAGAGAGTTATTGAAATTTAATTCTATGAAACTGCCAACCTACAAAATAACCACTCTATATACTTTACTAATGTGTTTATAAAAAAAAATGAAATGGGGCCAGTGTAAGATAAAGGGGAGCTAGCAAGACAATTATAGGAGCTAGAACATCAGCCCAAACTGTGGTTGTGGCAATCCCCAAACCTGCTCAACACCAGCATGGAACTGTTATAGCTCAAAGCCCGTTCTCACAGGTGATTTGTCCTCAGGGATCAAAAACCAGCGGTTCTCAGACTGAGGAGACCATGTATAATTTGAGTTGTTACAACCCGAATTCTTTTATTCTTGTTGGAATACCTGGTCTGGAGAGGTACCACGTCTGGATTGGGATTCCCTTTTCTGTCATCTATGTGATGGGCATAGCGGGCAACTGCATCCTTCTCTATCTCATTGCCGTTGAACACAGCCTCCATGAGCCCATGTTTTTCTTCCTTTCTATGCTGGCTACCACAGACCTTATCTTGTCCACTGCTACAGTGCCCAAGCTTCTCAGCAACCTGTGGCTTGGCTACCAGGAGATAACCTTTCCTGGTTGTCTCACCCAGATGTTCTTCCTCCACTTCAGCTTTGTAGTAGACTCGGCCATCCTGCTGGCCATGGCATTTGATCGCTACGTGGCCATCTGCTTCCCCTTGAGATACACCACCATCCTCACGCCTCAAATGGTCATCAAGATCGTGGTGGGTATCATCATGAGGAGTTTCTCTGTCATTGTGCCGGATGTTTTTCTGCTGAAACGGTTACCCTTCTGTGGGACTCGGATCATCCCACATACGTACTGTGAGCATATTGGTGTTGCTCGACTTTCCTCGGCTGACATCTCCATTAACATCTGGTATGGCTTTTGTGTGCCTCTCATGACTGTCATCTCAGATGTGGTTTTTATTGCTGTCTCGTACACCTTCATCCTCCGTGCTGTTTTTCACCTTTCATCCCAGGGCGCCCGCCAGAAGGCCCTGAGCACCTGTGGCTCCCATGTCTGTGTCATCCTCATGTTTTATACACCTGCCTTTTTCTCTATTCTGGCTCATCGCTTTGGGCACAGCGTCCCTCGAAATGTTCTCATCCTTTTTGCCAACCTTTATGTGGCTATTCCTCCTGCTCTAAACCCGGTTGTTTATGGAGTCAAAACCAAGCAGATTCAGGAAAAATTTATTCTCCTCTTCACTTTGCAGAAGACACAATGAATGGGGAGGAAAAATTTGGATAAAATTGATGAAGTAGAATTCTGTATAGCACAGGAAGACTTAAAAATAAGACTGTAACTGATGCTAACTTGAAATCTTAGATTTTTCTTCATATGCAAAGTTTAGGCAGAAGGGAGAAAGAAGAAAATCTTCTAAACTTCTAGATAACCCAGGGTTTTCTTGGTTTCATCTTCACTTACATAAAGAAGCTGATGATGGGTATAATGGAGCACTAACCATAAGGCTTACTTCATTCCTAGTGCTAATTTTGAAATGTAACTTACACTTGTGTTTTTCATGTCCTGAATTAAATGTAAAACCCATTGCCTTTTTTCTTAAAGTAGTTATTTATCACTTCTCTTGACTACTATGAAGCTATTTCACACTTCAATCCTGTTATATGTTATTAATCTTTTTTGTTGCGTTTTTAATTGCTTTACTTTTCCCTCCCCACCTCAGATTACATAGACTTGATTCTTCTTTGTATCTATTTTTTAATGGAATGCACTAAGAATATTCTCACACCTCTTGACCCATATTGTATAAATATTAGTATACTGAATTCATAAAAATTTCCGAGAGGGTAATGGTACTTAATTCATCTTGCTGGTGAAGATACAGAGATTTATAAAGATTATGATAAATTAATTAGTAATTTTAGAATCCAAACTTAAATCTGTCTGATTCTAAATTATTTTTCCCATTGCCTCCTGGGTATCAATCCATTTGAATGACACACTAACTCCTTATATTGAATTTTTCCAACTCTCAACTGGAAACTCACTAATTTCCTACATAAAACTGTCCTTCCACCCTTTCTTTCTATAGCAAATGATACCAATACAAATGTGAATATTAAAACCAGAAATCATGGTTTTCCTCTATCCTAGGTCTTTATTTTTTTGAGACTAGGTCTCCTATGTTGCCTGAGGTAGTCTTGAATCCATGAACTCAAGCGATGCTTGACCTCTTGCCTCCCAGAGCTTGGATTACAGGCATGTGTCATCACGCCCAGCTCCTACGTCACTTTTCCAAGAAATTAACTCAATAATGGAGTAAACATTTTAGTCTGAGGTATTTATAACACATTCTAGTGTGTATATATATATTATATATAGTTATATATATAACATATATATTATATATATATTATATAATATATATATTATATATATAATATATGTATATATACATATATATATTTATATATATATATATATGTAATATATATATATATTACAACCTAACCTTTAACATGCCATTGAGCTTATTTTGGTCCTTATCTATTAATTATTGCTCTGAAAGTATTGCAAAGTCATCTTTTTAAAGTGCTGTTGTTACCAGGGTAGGGGACTATACCCCTCCCCCCCCTTTTTTTGAGACTAAGTCTCGTTATGGTGCCCCGGGTTCCACAGACTCAAGTTGTCTGGGGTACTGCAGACTCAAGCAATCCCCAGCCTCAGCCTCCCAGGTATTTGGGATTACAGGTACCTGCCACCGTACCTGGCTGCTTTTTCGAGACCAGGTCTCACTATGTTGTCTGGGGTAGTCTCAAACCCAAAACCTCAAGCGATCCCAAGCCTCTTGCCTCCCAGTGCTTGGACAACAGGAGCACAGCTACCACACCGGGCAGGACTACACTCTTTTTAATTTTTGTCAGTGGGGTTCTCCCATCTGTGCACAAGCAGTGACTCAGAGATCAAACAGTAATAAGGGTAAGCACACAGGTTTATTTACAGTAAGGGGAAAAAGAAAGAGTCCAATAGTTCACACCCACACAGGTACCCCAAACAGAAAGGAATCCCACTTCTGCTCCTGTGTGCGATTTACCACAGTCTGAAATCGCCATCCTAGTCCTTTGGTCTTCCTTTGCTACTAACACCAGGTTCAGCTTGGGTCTATCTGGCTCAGCATTTTGTCAGGGTTGCCTCTCTTCCATCCTCACAAGTCTCCCCACCCTTCAGGCCTGATGCTGGGAGAGCCCCCAGAAGATTCCGCTTCTGGGTCCTTTTCCTCCAGGTGTCAAAACCTCCAAGCTCTGCAAACATGCCTCCTTCCCCCTTCCCCAAAGTATTTTATGTCCCACTCTCTGTTCCTTTGTTTTTTTTTATCCTCTCTCCCCCTCCTCCAAACCAGAAACCTGATTTCCTCTACATATCTTCTTGGTACTCCATTTTCTCTTCCATACCTGGAATTTGCTGCAAAGTAAAAGTACCCTTATCCTGTTTTGGCCTCTTGTGTTTTTCAGACACAGCCAATGCAATGCCTAAACTTCATGAACAAATACATTGCCCATGATGTGGACAAATGCACTGCTCATGTTGGGGTAACGGCTTCACTATCTAATCCATCTCTTTATAAAAAAAACATGTTCATTATTTTACAATACACAAGCGATTATGTCCATCTGCACCTTGAAACTTCAAAAATTCCACTGTCCTTGAGATTAGGGATAGGAATCTTCTTTAGAATCATGGCAGGGAAGGAAGAACTTAATGAAAAAACCTTCTACAATACCCTGGACTTGCGATTAATTTGTATTTACTAACACTATATTTATTTTCATTTCAGTTGTACTTTTCAGATATCTTGATAAAGTAATTCCAAAATCATTATTTCCCTTTGGTATTGTCATGCCCAGTGTTCTGATATTTTATGAAAAAACAAAAACAGAAAATGATGTGTGTAGGTGTGTGCTTCGGAGAATAAATTGGAGACAAATGATGCTTAATTAGGCAATTGATGCTTTAATCTTCTTAATCTATCAGGGTATAAAAAAAAGAAACCAAACAAAATTTTCTAAATTTTCTAAAATTTTCTAGAATTTCCACTGCAAAGGACCGCATATATTTAATCAAGCTGACAATAGTAGAATTCATGGAATAAGAATGAAAAGATAAAAGCAGAATTCTGATTTACTGCCTCTGTGTGTATGCTGACATTTCTTTTGCTGAGTTGGGATGTTCACTAGGCAATTCAGAAGAGTCATATGCAGAGACTTAACTCCTGTGACTAATACTGCTGGTTTGTGTATTTATGTACTTGCTCTATAATGAGTTCCTTGAGGGCAGAAATTTATACACTTATGTATAAATTTATTCAAGAAAGAGTAAACATTTTCTTACAACATGTTTTATGAAAAGATCTCAAAAATTATGTTTTCTCAATAATGTTTTCAGACTATCAAACTTAGTCAGAAACTCCTGTCTTTATAGAAGTGTCTCTAAATTTTCCTTTCCTCTATCATGGTTAAGTTCTCAAGTAAATTATTTAAACCATTCTCTAACTTATTCTAAATTCATCTTTTACTAAACTCAAATATAGTTTGCACACACACAGTGAAAATATATTACAGGAATAGTAATAAATTTAACCTTGTGTTGTGAAGAGGTTGGAGTGACTATACATGGCAGACTAACACAACTGTATATTAATAAAGACAGTAAACCACCAACTTGTCTTCTCAAATGTATCAGTTTTCTCCTTGTCCCTTCTACTAGTGCTTTCTCATCATTCTTTACCTGGTAGTTCCTATTTAAACATCTTTTTTCAAACATTCCTTACTCAGTGTTGCATGCTAAAGAAACATCTCTTACACATGTGTATATTACACATTAGGTCATTATCGGAAACATAATGTTTTATTACAATCTCCTCCACTATATTATTAAGGATCTGGTTTGTTTCAGACTTGTTTACCATTACATTCTCTCATTTGCAAAACTACTTCATGATAGGCATGAAAATAATATTTACTAAATAAAAAAGTAGAAAAAATAAACTTGAAGCAGCAAATGAAGTCCTTATTTGCATGGTGGCAATCTATCTGGTTTTTGAACTTAACATAGAGAGAAAATTCTGAATAATCATTGGGAAGGACCTGCTTTCTCCAAAGTAATATTCCTATTGTTACGTATTCCTTATAGCTGTCATTATTATCTTTTCATGGATGTGAAAATGACTTCCAGAATATTCAAATTGTTGTTAGATCACAAAGGAATGGATGAATAACAAGAGGTCAATTCCAGATATTTTGGAGTCATAGGAGACCAAAAGTTTCCATGTTGGTGTGATGTAAGGTATAGAACATTATCCTATTGAAAGAACAGGGAAGTATCTAGGCTGCCTATCTATGATTTTCGGTTCTACCTGAACTGTCAGAGAATTGTCCCATACAAATAGATCATGGACCCGTACTCTAGAGAACGGACTGATTTCTCTATTGAGGGAGGACACAAACTGAGTTGTGAGTTGTAGGTCTGTTAATTAATAAGAACTGCAATCGACTGTATGCACACGTGTGTGTTTTTTTTTTCCCAGCTGTGTGCACAAAGCTCTATTTTGGAGAGAAACTCATGAAATAAGCAGGTACTTTTGTTCTGTGTGTAAAGTTAGTTATTCGTTAAGTGAAAAAAATGAAGTAAAATAATGAAAATGGTGCTGTTTTTGATAATAAAATGAGTGTTGAAAGTAATACTATCTAAATTGTATATTGTTCAGGAGAGGCTGCAGGATAACTTCCACAGACATGGAGAAATTAGTTAGAGGAGGAGAGAAAATGCACTAAGGTGAAGAAACACTTAATATCAAAAGATTAAAAGAATTTAAACCAGAATACTCTTTAGAAGCTGAGGGTGAAATTGTAGTGGTGGACTCAATGTGACTAAATTTTTGCCTTTGATTGCTCTATGTGGCTTCTTGCATGATGACCTCGTAGAGTCTTAGTTCATATGTGTTTAAGAGCAAACAGATCCAGTCAGCGTGGTTCTTTACAGTGCTGAAGTCATTTTATTAACCTTTCTGTTACATTAGTTTTGGTTGCCATTTTTGTCTCATAAACTAATTATAATATTCAATTATTTGTTTATAGAACTTATCTCCATCCCCCTGTGTAAACATTTGATATACAAATTAATATTGCAATATGTTGAACATATATATAGTTTTATAAAACTTATAACAACTAAAATAAATCTGTAAGATTTCTAAGATTTCCTTTTTTTTTTTTTTTTTTTGAGACTAGGTCTTGCTATTTTTGCCCATGGAACCACAGGCTCTCGTTGCCCGGGGTACTACAGACTCAAGCGATCCCCAGCCTCAGCTTCCCAGGTAGCTGGGATTACAGGCGCGCACTACCACGCCCAGCTATTTTTTTGTAATTAAGTCTCGCTACAGGCCCTAGGTGGGACTCGAAACCGTGATCCCTAGCCCTGGCTGCTTCATAGGCTGAAGCTTACAGGCATGAGCCACCATGCCTGGCCAGATTTCCTGTCTTCTTATATGCTGACAATTCAATTGTGACTTACAGGTGTTATTGCTCTTTAAAAGAATGTATGCTTAATTAAATTGTCCAACCACTCGCTCAGTTAGAGGGAGGCAAATCTCTGACAATGTTACTATTTACATTATATTTGGCATATTCAGGTTTTGTGATTTTTTAAAAAAATAAATCACATTTTACTTTACATTTTCTTGTTTTATTAACACAGCAATCAATTAACATTTCACATTTGAGCATATAACCTATGCGGAATTTGGTGACCTGAATAAGGCAGACATGGACAAAATATACACAGCAGTCACATACAAGAAAGAACAATGAGTGATTACTGATGTCTGTAAGATGTCATGGATTTGCAGATATTTGGAAAAAAGAGCTCACTCTTTAAGAAACTGATGAGAATGACTCATTGTAACAGTAAAGAATGATGATAATGTGACCATAATATTGTAGGAGACTGGCTTCTGCTTATTGGAATTGTTTTCTTTGAGGGCTAAAAGATGGGGGCTACCTACTTTTCATTAGACATACCTAACAAATGTGAGAATAGAAATTGTTTGGCAGTTCCAAAAGCTACAAGTGACATGATATTAATGGTGTAAATTAAAAGTAAACATCGGTAGGTCATTTTAAAAATCTGCTATGGTCTTTTTTTTTATTTTTATTTTTCAGTCCCAACAATACATCCAATCAGAAATCATGTTGGTGACATTCAATTCAAGTAGCATCAATCAAGGCACATTCATTCTTCTGGGAATTCCAGGACTGGAGCATTTCCATGTCTGGATCAGCATCCCCTTTTTCATTATCTACGTTGACGCCATTGCATGCAACAGTGTCCTTCTCTATTTAATTTCCACAGAGCACAGCATGCATGAGCCCATGTTCTTTTTCCTCTCCATGTTGGCGGTTACAGATATCATTATGTCTAATGCATGTGTACCCAAGACTCTGAGGATCTTCTGGCTTGGAATTCAGGAAATCACATTCCCAGGATGCCTTAGACAGATGTTTTTTCTCCACTGCATCTTTGCTGCGGATTGAGCCACATTGTTGGCTATGGCATTTGATCGCTATGTTGCTATTTGCCTCCCCTTAAGATATACCACTGTTCTCACCCACCAGCGGATCATTAAGATTTTAGGGGTTATTGGTCACCAGGAGCTTTTGTATCATCTTTCCACTCGTGTTTCTATTAAGGTGACTTACTTTCTGTAGGACTCACATTATTCCCCATACATACTGTGAACACATAGGTGTTGCCCGTTTATCCTTTGTAGATATCTCCATCAATATCTGGTATGGCTTTACCGTACCAGTAATGACAGTTATTTCAGACCTGTTCCTCATTGGTGTCTCCTACACTTTCATTCTTCATGCTGTCTTTCGATTTCTATCCCGGAATGCTCGCCAGAAAGCCCTCAGCACGTGTGGTTCCCATGTTTGTGTTATTTTGACATTCTATATACCATGCTTCTTCTCTGTCCTCTCCCACCATTTTGGTCACAACATTCCTCTCTCCTTCCACATACTGTCTGCCAACTTATATGTGGCCATACCTCCTGCACTCAATCCAATCTTCTATGGAGTGAAGACCAAGCAGATTCCAGATAAAATCCTCCTCTTCTTCTTTAAAAGGACCCAATGATGTGAGACTGGGACAACTGGGGAAGGAAACAGGTAACCAGGTTTATTTTGGAGTACATTTTAATTTTGAAAGTTAAAATATCCACAATAATGACTTAGATATCTATGAGATGATAAAACCACTCTGAGTGCTATTAATCCATGAGGAGAGATATGGATGGATCTGTTAAGAGGTGAAAGAACATAAAGCTGAAGGAAATATGTTTGCCTGAGGTTCTCTCACCACTTTCTCACATGTGAGCCCTAATCTTGATCTTTTGTACCCATCCGAGCCTTGATTTTACCCTTTCCCCCTTTCTTGCTCTATGCTTTAGGTCTGTTGACAGTTTTAAATTTTTCTTGTCCTTTTGTTTTCCCTGTATCCCACACACATGTGAGACCATTCAGTATTTTTCTCTTTCTTTTTGACTTATTTCCACTAGCATGATTCCTTCTAGCTCTATCCATGTTGCCCCAAATGACATGTTTGTCTTTTTTGATTGATGAATGTTATGCCATAGTGTACATATACCACAGCTTTCTGAGCCATTTGTTTATTTTGGAGCATTTGGGTTGCTTTCATATCCTGGCTATTGTGAATGACACTGCTTGCTATAAGCATCTGAGCACATGAGTACATATGTCCTTTTGCATCAGTCTCTTTTCATCCTTTGGGTAGATTCTCAGAAGTGGGATTGCTGGATTGAATGGTAGTTCCATGGTAGTGAATGGTAGCTTGAGGGTCCTCCACACATTTTTCCATAATGACTGTTTGTATTCCCACTAGCAGTGTAAAAGTGTTCCTTTCTCTCCACATTCATGCCAGCACTTGCTGCTGCCTGCTTTGTTTTTGCTTTTTTTTTTTTTGATCTGGGCTATTCTTACTGGTATAAGATGGTATCTCAGTGTGGTTTTGATTTGTATTTCCATGTTTATTGGCGATGTTGAGCATTTATTTATATAGTTATTGGCCATTTGTATTTCCTCTTTGGAAAAGTGTCTTCATAGTTCTTCTCCCATTTTTTTTTTTTTGACTGGAGTTTTTGCTCTGTGTATTTTTTTTTCTTTATGTTGTGTGAGTTCTTTGCTATCAGATCCTTATCACAAAATTTTTTTGCCATTTCATTGGGTTTATTTTTGTTTTGGTTATTGTCTCTTTTGCTGTACAGAAGCTTTTTAGTTTGATATAGTCCCTGCTATTTGTTTTCCTTCATTTTTTGGGCATCTGTAGATGTGTCCAGAAAGGGACTTCTGAATTATAATTCATGGAAGGTTTTGCCCAAGTTTTCCCCTATGTATGTTATGGTTTCAGGTCTGACACCTAAGGTTTTGGAAACATTTTGAGTTGATTTTTGTACATTGTGTAAGGGAGCAATCTAGTTTCATTCTTTTGCATGTAGCGGTCCAGTTTCCCCAGCACCATTTGTTGAAGAGAATGTCCTTGTTCCATTGTATGTTTTCTGCCTCTTTGTTGTAGATTAGTTGATCATGCATGTGTGACTTTATTTCTGGACATTCAATTCTGTTCCATTGGTCTGTGTGTCTGTTTTTATTCCAGCCCCATGCTGTCTTAATTGCTATGGTTTGTAATATAATTTAAAGTATGCGAGTGCACTCCCTCCATGCTCTCTCCTTTTGGTCAGGAGAGGTTTGGCTATACAAGTCACTTTATTATTCCATATGAATTTCAAAAGTATTTGTTCCATTTCTTTAAAGAATGTCATTAAAATTTTTATTGGATTGCATCAAATCTGTAGATTGCTTTGGTAGGATGGCCGTTTTGATGATGCTGATTCTTCCAATCCATGAGCTGGGGATGTCTTTTCATTTATTTGTATCTTTTTCTATTTCTTTCAGCAATGTTTACAGCTTCTTTGCATAGGTCTTTCACATTTTCCATTATTCTTATTCCCAGGTATTTAATTTTTATTCATGCAATTGTAAATGGAGTGGTTTTCTTAATCTCTTCTTCTTCAGACTGATTTTTTTTTTGGCATATAAGAAAGCAACTTATTTTTGTGTGTTGGTTTTGTAACTGGTACCCTACAGAACTGGCTTATTATTTTCTTTGTTTTTTTTTTCTGTAGAATTTTAGGGTTTTCTACATAAATAATCTTGTATGCTGAAAATAATAATTTTCTTTCTTCTTTCCCTATTTGGAGTCCTTGTATGTCCTTCTCTTACCTTATTGCTTTACTTAGGACTTACAATATTATATTGTAAGATATAATATTGGTGAGAGGGGAGAGTCTTGCCTTATTCCTGCTCTCAAAAGGAAGGCTTTCAGGTTTTCACTATTTAGGATGATATTAGTTGTGGGTTTGTCGTATATTTCTTTTCTTATGTTAAGGTACATACCTTTTATTCCTAGAATTTTGAGGACCTTCCTCATAAATGGATGTTGAACTTTGTCAGATGTTTTCTCAGCATCTTTTGATATTATCTTGTGGATTTTATTTTTTCTCTTGCTCATGTTTTGGATTATATTAATTGATTTTCCAGTGTTGAACCATTGTTGTTTACCTGGGATAATTCTCACTTGGTCATGGTGTATTATCTTTTGGACACATTGTTGGATTCTTTTTGCTAGTATTTTGTTGAGAATTTTTGTATGTGTATTCACTAGGGAGATTGGCATGTAGTTTTCTTTTTTTGTGACATCTTTGTTTGGTTTTGATCTCAGTGTGATGTTGACTTCATAGGATGTATTTGGTAGTGTTCCTAATTTCTCTATTTTTTTAATGAATTTTTGAAAGAGGCACCATTTCATCTCTGAAGCTCTCGTAGAACTCATTTGTAAATTCATCTGGTCCAGGACTTTTGGTTTTGGGAAGGGATTTTATTACTGTTTCAATTTCACTGCTTGAGATTCATTTATTTAGGTTTTCTAAATTTGTCCATTTCATCAAGGTTGCTGAACTTGTTTGCATATAGATAAATCTCTAGTATTTGTACAGGTAATTCTGATACATAATAATCTTGGATCCTTGAAATTAGAAGGATTTGGTCCTTTGAAATAATCAAAGTTTTGTTAACGTAGTTTTTTTGGAGTCTGGTATTCATATAGATCTCCTTATACTCCATGTAACTTCGAATTGCATCAGACTATTTATCCATTTCAAACTCCGTAACTTAAAGCACATTGCAAAGTTAAATTACTAGTCATCCTTACCTTTTACAATAACTCGGTTTTTCACTCAATTAATTCTTGTCATGAATGTTATTTACTTAACATACAGAAATGATCCCTTAATAATTTAGTTGGTATGTTATATTTTATGATATACAACATAATATATTTCATCCTTCCCTTCTGAACTCATTACTCCCACTGCATGGTTGAGGCTAAATTTTACTTTTCTCGAATTTGCACTAAATCTAAAGATCCATTGACCAGAGAATTCAGTGTAAATAGCATTTAGGGGCTCTAAGAGTATTTATAAAAATGCTTGTATGGATGTCTTTAAATACATTTTTTAAAATTTTGGATGTCTTTAAATCTTGATCTAGGATTACTTCCTCTTAGTACCCAGCAATCATGCTACAATTATTTCAGTTGATGAAGAAACCATGTGTAAATAATTGAAACAGGGCCCCCAACTGTGATGCCAATATCAGTCAGTAATAACAGTCAATTACTTTGGTATCCATCTGGACTTAGTCTCTTCAATATCTGTATCTTAGATATCAGTATCTTTAGTCTAAACTGACATCTCTCTATAATTCATAAAAGAATCAAAAACTACCCAATGGAGCAAAACCAAGTCAAAGAACCACAGAATGATAATTTGTTGTTTTAAATCAATACATTTGGTCCTTACTAATTATGCATCAAAGATAAATGACACAGAATCTGTTAACAGGCATTGATATATTGGTGTGGTAAAAACCTAAAATATGTAGCCGTTGCTTGGGTATGGGGTAGTACCCAGAAGCTTAAAGGGCCTTATTAATCAATGTTTTGAGACATTAGCAAAATTATATACCATAGTGAAGAGAGAAATCTGTGAGTCCTATGTATTTATGGAAATTTTAGAATATCGTATCTTGCAACAATACAAAGAAAGGAAATATATCTAATTAACTAAATCATTTGACAAAGATTTTGAAACAGCATACTGAAAATATTGATGTTGTATTAATGCCTCCTGTGATAAATTATAGATAAAGATATATGAGCTAACATGACATTAGCACTATTCACAAATTATTTCCAGTTACAAAAAAAAAAATTCATGACAATCCAGGCCCAAGTTAAAAATAATGAATTTTTTTGGACTCTAAATGATAAGACTCTCAAGATAAATGATACATATATCATATATGTGATATATAACATATATATCTATAACATGATATATATATCACATATATGTTATATAACAATCTGTATATGTGTATATATATAATATAATGTATAATGAGGCTCTGAGAACCTTCACTAAGAATGGTAATATATTTAAATTATACCTAATAAGTCTGTTCAATGAGAAAAAGTAGATTCCAGAAATCTTAAGGATATTTTCCCACAGAAACATGAGTCTCATCAAAGACAGGAGTCAAACTGGAAAATATTTATATAAAGCAGCAGATCCTATAAGATTTATGAGGAACTGCAAGTTGAAGAGTAATGCTCAGGTGTAAGCAACATCACCTTGGATCGATTGAGAGGGACAGAATTAGTGTAAAATGGAAAGAAGTCTTTGGGTCTCCAACCTTATAAGGCGGGAAGATCACTGAAAAAGTGTTCAGAGGTAAACACAGGTCATTTCTCATTGACAAGTAAAGCTGTCATGAGAGCCAATACCCATATGTTAGCAAGGAGCCTTGGAGAATCATTTTGTGCGAATGGGATTGGCTCCTTATTAAGAAGCCATTGATAGTAACTCTGACTAGATTTTCAATAATGTAATGGACTAGAGACTGAAATTTGACTCATAAGTCGCAATACAATTTTCCCATCTCTGTAGCATCATGGTATATTAAGTGTGTAAGCAGCTGATTTCCTTCTGATATTTTGAATCAACAGGTCTTCAAGTTGAAAAGACTGCATTTGAGGATGCATGCAAAGGAAATTAGCCCAAGGAACCTTATTTACACCTTGCTTTGGAGGCTGAGATCTTGGATTTTAGAATAATTCTGTAAGAGGTTTGAAATCTTGGGAATGTTGGTGAAAAAGTGGATGCATTTTGTATGGAGTAAGAGGTATATTTTGTTGTGGCCAGTTTGCAAATATTTTCCAAAAATATTATTTTATAATCCCAAGACAGTCTCTTATGCTGCCATATATTTTTCCGCAATATGACCATGACTTCCTCCATTAAGTGCAGTCCGATATCAGTCACACCTCAGTTGGACCAGCTTTAATGACTTCCTTATAAAAATATGTAAAGAATGGGGAATCTCAGATCATGTTAGGCTAGATTGAAAACCCTGCATCTTTATCATTGTCTTTGGGTATCCATTTTGAAGCCCATTTTGTCTAGAGCACAGGCAATATACTGTGAAAGTCCCACATCACGTGCAAAACCCATGTGATTGACACCCTGGTTGAGCTCCTAGTTAAAAGTCAAAATCAACTCCATCAGTTCTATCAATTCTAGTGAAAGTTAGAGTTTTCTACAACTCCCGCCAAATATATGATTGCAGTTATGGGAAAAAGAGACATGGAGAAGGAGAGAGAAAATAGGGAGTCCCTAAATGACAGTCTTTTATTTAGGTGAACATTAGAAATAATGTTGTTGTAAACCTCTAATTTTCAGGGAAGTTTATCATATTATGCAGGTAATGAATACTCAGAACAGGCTGATTAAGTATACTCTTATCAGACCTGGAAACAAGAGACAAGTGGCTAAGACATATACTGCCATATTCTGGATCCTCAAAAGATGGTAGATAGGTCTGCTTCTATTTTTGCCTCCCATATACTTACCTAGGTGGTGTACAATCCATATGAC
Source organism: Uropsilus gracilis (assembly GCA_004024945.1). Classification (NCBI taxonomy): domain Eukaryota; kingdom Metazoa; phylum Chordata; class Mammalia; order Eulipotyphla; family Talpidae; genus Uropsilus; species Uropsilus gracilis. The sequence continues at coordinate 15,780 of PVHY01008329.1, forward strand.
ATGTACTGTTATTATTGGCGGAGGACAGAATGATTTTTTTGAAGCCAACAAAGAGAATAATCAACTCTACCAAGAATATTAGGAATCCCTAGAACCAGAAAGACTATCTCAATGAGCACTAGATGGAAGACACCAACTGGGACCCCAATAAAGAAGAAATAGAAAGTCTAGACAAATCTAAGAGGTGCTTATTAAGGGAACTCAGTTAAAAGTTTTGTTTTTTCTTCAGTGAGAATTTTTGTAAGTTAACAGAGCTTCCATCAAAGACCAAGAGTGTGGATCAGCGTTTTTGAGAGAATTATTCAAACATAAATATTTACTAGAGTATCCTTATACCAGGATACTCTGGTACAAGGAGAATATTAGCCAAGGTAGTTCTTGCAAACATGAGTCCTCCCAATGGGTGGTATTGCCTTTATTGTTTACACCGCAAGAGAAGAAAGGAGATCCAAATCTACAACTATTTTCATAAAGAAAAGACAGGAAAGAATTTAGAAGTAACAAAGAAAGTACATGGATAGGAAATTGGAGAAGTGAAGTTTTTACTAAGAATGAGTGCCCTCTTTGCAAAGAGGAGGGATATTGTATGAACAAGTATCCCAAATTGAAAACGAGAAAGGCATGAAGAAATGAGAAAATTGAAAGAAAGTAAAGGAACTATATAATAGCATAGAAATAGGATTCAGACAAGGTTACAGAAGATAATACTAACAGAAGAGAAGGAACGAAAGAGGAGGGTGGTAAAGAGAACAAATGGTAGTTCAGAGTAGGTTTTGACTTGAAGACTAGGGAGGCCCAGAGGTTCCACTTGAACTAAGAAACACTATTGTCAGAGAACTGTGGGTAACTTCATGACCATGGACAATGGGGGACTCTAGCTTGGGCAAGCGAGAGGATTTACCAGCCACTGGAGTTGTGGAAGATCACAACAGAAAGGCTTCTTAAAATCTCTGGAATATCAGTTTGGAGATATAAACTTCCAACACAGTACATGGAAGAGTGTTAACCCCCATCTTTGTGAGGATCAGTTGAGTAAACTTAATTCACAGGTTATTTCATAATCCAAATATCAGAGACTGCACGTGTGAGTACCCAGGGATTAACACTTATGATTTCAGATGGTAACTAAAGTCTTTCACCAAAATTAAACTGCTGCCCCAGAAACTTACATAAGGACTCAGGAGATGACCCCACCCAACTCATCCACACTAATGTCTGGACGTTCCAAGCGACTAGTGCACCCTGCTGACAAACTGCAAAACATATCCAGGACCCATGGAATCCAGAAAAGGCCAACACAAAATTTAAAATACCCACGAAACACCTATTTCCTAAAATATCAACAGGAAAAGATGGCATACATTTCTTAAGATGACCATACTTGGAGTAATAAGGTAAAACCAGTGTGTGCCTGCTGGCATTTCCTTTGCTGAGTTGAGAAGTCCCTTAGGCAATTAGAAGACTCATGATTCAGGAGCCGTTTCCTCCAGTGACTATAGGATTTCTTATTGTTTGCTTGTATATTTATCTAACTCACACTCTGTTATGTGCTCCTTGAAAGCAGAAATCTATATACCCTTAAACATTTTCTTACAACGGGTCTTTCTTCAAAGACTTCACATATCATGTGTTTGCAATAATGTTTCCATATGATTAAACTCTGTCAGGAACTCCTTCCTTTACACCATTACCTCTAAATTTTCTATCAAGATTAGTCTCGGTAATAAATTATTTAAACCATTGTCTGACTTATTCTAAATTCAACTTTTCCTAAACTCACATATGCTTTGTGCATACACAGTTCAAGAAATATATGCAGGAATTTGTATAAATTTAGCCCAGTGTTGTGGGGAAGTTGGAGAGAATGACCAAGCAGACAGACTAAAAACTGTTCATTAATGAAGACTGCACCAACATACCAGCCTAGTTTCAGATGAGATCAGGCGCGTTCAGGGTGGTATGACTGTAGACCATACCAGTCTAATTTCAGCTTCTCAAATTCAACAGATTCCTCCTTGCTTCTTTTACTAGTGCCTTCTCTTCATTCTTTACCTGGAAGTTTCTATTCAGGCTGCATTTAAACATCTTTCTTGACACGTTCCTTCTTTAATCTTGAATACTAAAGAAGTGTGTGTTCTGTGCATTATGCATTGCAATGACTTTTAAGACATCAAATCATTAATGAGATCATTATTGGAGGCATAAAATTTAATGTTGATCTCCTCTATTATTTCATTAAGGACCAAATTTGTTTCAGACTTGTTTACTACTGTGTCCTATCATTAGCAAAACTTCTACCTCATGATAGGAATGCGAGTAATATTTGCTAAATAATAGAGTTGAAACAAGTAAGCTTGGAGAAGTAAATGAAGTCCTTTGCATGGTAGGAACCTAACCTAACTGGATTTGAACTCAACATAATTAGAGAGATAATCTGGAAAGTCACTGAGAAAGACCTACTTTCTCTAAAATAAGTAATGTTTCTATCCTTACTTATTCATGAAATCTGTTTTTTTTTTAGTAGGCATTTCTGAATTATTATTACCTTTTCATAGATGTAAAAGGAAATTTACAGAATATTCAGCAATATACTTAGATCACAAAAGAATTGATGTGTAAACAAGATGGTCAATTCCAGACTTTTGGGTCACAGGCGACTGAATGTGTCCAAGTTAGGGTGATGGGAGGTGGTATAGAGGGTTTTCTCGTTGGAGGGTCAGCCGTACCTATGCTGACTATCCATGTTTTTCAGATCTGACTTTGTGTTAGAGATATGTCCCACGTAATTGTGAACCTATATTCTAAAAAATGAACTGACTTCTCTATTGAGGGAGGACACAAAAGAAAAAACCTGTCAGGTAAGTCTGGATTTTGAAGTAATTCTGAAAAAGAGAACTCTTCATGCTTGGGGAGATGAAAACCAGAGTGAAAATGATCCTCAGGATTTTGTGTTTGTAGATCGAAACTGAGTGTTCAACTAGACCTCTATCACTTGACAATTGGCTATGCAATAAGCTGCGTTGGAAGTTCAGAGAAGTCACTAAGCTGACCCTGCCTGCAGAAGTTAGAGACAGGGTTTCAAGACACGGTGGTGCTACTATTTCCAGAAACATTTTTGGCCAAATTATTGAAGGTTAGACTAAAAGCCATTTGAGATGCTACCATCCTGGAGTTCAGAATTCCTAAGTCAGAACTAACATGAGCAGGGGTGTGAGTCCCTAAGGTGGGACAGTGCTGATTGGGTTAAAATCTTATCCTTACCCTAGACTGACTCAGGGCCTAGAGACTTGAGACCCATGAGTTCCCTTGGCTTCAGTGTTCCTCTGATGTAATTTGTCTGTATCCCTGGGGGAAAAAGAAAAAAGGAAACACATTTATTTGCACTTTGCCCCTCCAGTTGCTGTCTTTGTTCCTTGTACTATGAGCATGATCCAATGCCTGTTTATTCTTTCCCTATGTTTGTCCTTCTTGACTCTGAGAAGACATTTTTCCCACTTTTTGGGTTCATTTTTGGTCTGCTGTAAGTATTTGGATAAAAGAAGCATGTTTTCTCTCTTTTTCAGGTCTTCTATTTTTTGCACATGAAGAGTAGGAGGCCCTCTCTGAGCTCTAAAGTAGTCTGTAAGGATGCACTACTGAGAGAGATAGAAGTGAGATGTAGGTGGGGAAAGTGAACAGATTTATTTTCAGCACCATTCAAATGCTTATTATTTAATGAGAAGTCTGATAGGCCCTGTGTTCAATGCATTTTGAGCTGCCTAAATCAAGCCCTTTTGGAGACAGACTCATGAAACAGGCAGGTATATTTGTTCTCTTAAATTTTTCATTTGTTAGGTGAGAAAATTAAAGTAAAATAATGGAAATAGGGCTAAGTGTTCTGATAATAATGTGAGTCATTTCAGGAGCATTACCTAAGTTGGCTATTGTTCACGAGAGGCTGCTGGATAACTTCCACAGATAAGGAGAAATTCATTTGAGGAGATAAAATAAAGTAAGCTATAGAAGTCTCAAACATTGAATTAGTTGAAAAAAATTTAAACAAGCTTATTCCTTTAGAATTTGTGGCTCAAATTGGAGTGACACACTTAGCGGACTCAATTTGCCTAACTTTTGCCTCAACTGCTCTATATGGCTTATTTCACCATGACCTCATTGCGTATCTTAGTTCATATGGAGTGTGCTTAAGAGTAAAAGATCCAAACAGCACAGTACTTACCAGTGTTGTCTTCTTATAACACTGCATTAAATTTTATTAATCTCTCTGTTACATTAGTTCCAGTTGCAATATTCTGCCTCATATACTAATTATCATATTTATGTTTTCTTTATGTAACTTGTTTCCATTCTACTTGCATAAACATTTGATTTTAAGGTTCTTATTGGAATGCATTAAACATAAACCATGTTATAAAATACTTATAAGGACTACAATATATCTAGTAGATTTTTGGTCTTCTTAGATGCTCAGAAATTCAACTTTGTCCCAAAATAGAATATAAATGATTACATTTCTAAACAAGTCCCCAGTTGGAGGTGGATACATTTCTGATAATATATTCATTTTGTTTCATATACATTGACTGATTTAAGCTTTGTGATAATTCATGGGAAACTTTAAATTATTTCTTCTTATTTCCTTAACATAGCAATCAGTTAACATAAAACATTTGATTATATCACCTATGTGGACTTTAGTGACATGAATAAGGCAAACATGGGCAGAGTAAAAATGCAATATACAAGAGAAGGTATAAAGAAAAATGAGTGATTAATTATGTTTGTAGGATGTGATAAAATTGAAGAGATTTGGAAGAAGAGCTCAATTGTTTAAGAAAGTCTAACAAGAATGAGTGTAAGTGTAGAGAAGAGTGAGAATATCATTAATAATATTGCTATGAGACTGGTCTCTCCATGCTGGGATTATTCTCTTTGAAGGTTAAAAAGTGGGGTCTATCTACTATTCATTAGATATATTTGACAAATGTGAGAAGAAAAATTGTCCATCACTTTCAAAATCTGCAGTAAGGAAATGATAATGGAGTCAAGTCACAGGAGAGCATCTATAGGACATTTTAACAATTTGTCATTTTTTTCAGTCCTAACAATACATCCAATCAGAAACCACGATGGCCACATTCAACTCAAGTAACTTTAATCTAGACACATTCATCCTTCTGGGAATCCCAGGACTGGAGAAGTTCCATATCTGGATCAGCATCCCCTTCTTTATTATCTATGTCATCACCATTGCAGGCAACAGTGTCCTTCTCTATTTAATTTCCACAGAGCACAGCCTGCATGAACCCATGTTCTTTTTCCTCTCCATGCTGGCAGTTACAGATCTCGTTCTTTCTAATACATGTGTACCCAAAACTCTCAGGATCTTCTGGTTAGGATCTCAGGAAATCACATTCCCAGGGTGCCTTACACAGATGTTTTTTCTCCACTGCAGCTTTTCCATAGATTCTGCTACACTATTGGCCATGGCATTTGATCGTTATGTTGCTATTTGCCTCCCCCTAAGATATACCACTGTTCTGACACACCAGAGGATCTCCAAGATTGTAGGGGGTATTGTCATTAGGAGTTTTTGCATCATTATTCCCGTTGTGTTTCTGTTAAAGCGACTGCCTTTCTGTAGGACTCACATTATTCCCCACACATACTGCGAGCACATAGGTGTTGCCCGGTTATCTTGCGCAGATATCTCCATCAATATCTGGTACTCTTATTCTTCGTGCTGTCTTTCGACTTCCTTCCCGGGGTGCTCGCCAGAAAGCCCTCGGCACGTGTGGTTCCCACGTTTGTGTTATTTTGATATTCTACATACCATGCTTCTTCTCCGTCCTCTCCCACCGTTTTGGCCACAACATTCCTCTCTCCTTCCACATTCTGGTTGCCAACCTGTATGTGGCCATACCTCCTGCACTCAATCCAATCATCTATGGAGTGAAGACCAAGCAGATTCGGGATAAAATCCTCCTCATCTTCTTTAAAAGGACCCAATGATGTGAGACTGAGACACTGGGGAAGGAAACAGGTAACCACATTGATTTGGACTATAGTTCAGTTTTGAAAGCTAGTATATATAAAATGATGACTTAAATGTATGTGAGATTTCAGAAATCCACTGAGTTCTAACAATCAATGAAGAAGATGTGAATGGAAATGTTAAGAGGTGAATGAACAAAAATGTTCATGGAAATATGTCTTAGGAGTTTGTTCAAAGTGAAATTTTTCTCTTATTTATATGAGAGATTCATTGGATTCGATGTCCATCCAATGATATTATTAGAAAATATCCCAACAAGCAAGTTAAGTATTAGTTTTGGGATGACTCTTTGAAAAATTTCAAGATGAGAATTGATAAGACTAATAGCAAATTATTTCCTTCTATAATAATCATAAATGAGAAGAATCATAGAAATAAATGCCTTTCAAACTTTGGACAGTATTAGAATCAAACTGGGATTGCTGGTAAAAATGCAAATTCCCCGATTCCATGCTTTTCAATGCACATTTATGATGTGTATTAGTTCCACAGGTAATTCTGATGCCTTGAATCCTTGAAATCACAAGAGTTTTGGTCTTGCAATAACCGAAGTTTTCACTCTGATAGTAATTTCCTGAGCTTGGAAGTGATGTATCTCTCCTTATACTTCGCATAACTTGAATTGCATCAGAGTATTTATCCATCTTAAACTCCACAACTTTCAAACACCTTGCAAAATTGTATTACCAGCTTTTGCTCCTTTTTACAGTCAGAAAAAACTTGATTTCTTACTCAATAAATTCTTGTAATGAATATTATTTACTTTACATCCACAGAAATGACTCTGATAGCTTGGCTGGTAGACTGTATTTTCTGATATACATAATAAATTTCATCTTTACAAGCTTTTCTGAACTACTATGACAAATCACAGCAGAGGTCAATTTTTGCATCTCTTGAGTTTTCAAAACAGAATTCAGTGAAAATGACATTTAGAAACTTCTGAGAAAGTTCTTAAAAGTTTTTGCATGAATGTCTTTAAATATTGATCGAGCATTACTTCCTCTTAGTTCACAACAATTGTGTTGCAGGTATCTCAGCAGATGAAGAAATCATACCTAACACATTGGTTCATGGCCCCAACTGCTGTGCTAGTATCCACCAGTAACAACAGTCAATTACTTTTGTATCCATATGGACCTAGTATCTTCAGTGTCTGTATCTTAATCTTTAGTATCTGTAATCTACACTGACATATCTCTGTAATTCATGTAAGAATCATGGAACTATCCATTGGATCAAAATTAAGTCAAAGAAACATAAGGGTGATAATTTGTTCTTTTAAATTAGTATATTTGGTTATCACTGATAAATGCATCAAAAATAAATGTTACAGAAACTAATATTAGATATTGAAATATTGGTGTGATGAAAACCCAAAACTTGTAGCTGTAGTTTTGGAGTGAGTATCCAGAAGCTTAAAAAGCCTTGTTAAATAAAGGTTTGTGTGACATTAATAAAATTGTGTGCCTACAGAGTCTACAGAGAAAGTTATGAGTTGTGTATTTTTAATTTTTTTCTTTATTTATATATAAATTTCACATCATTGTAATCCCTGGGATTTACCCCCCTGCCTCCCCCCCAATTTCTCGTTTCCCTCCTGCTCAAAGTTGTGTGCTTCAGTTTGGTGCTTAGCTTGTTTTGACTTTTCCTCAAGGTTTTTGTTTATTTTTTCACTATATCCCATATATTAGTGAAACCATTTGGCTTCTGTCTTTTTCTTTTTGACTTGTTCCTGCTAATATGATTTCTTTTAAGTACATCCATGTTGTCATAAAATAATCTAATTTGTCATTTTAAATTTATGAGTAATATTCCATCGTGTATATATACCACTTTTTTTCATCCAGTCATCTGTTTTGGGGGATTTAGGTTACTTCCATATCCTTACAATTATAAATTGTGCCACAGTAAACATCTGAGCACAGGTGTCCCTTTGTACCCACATTGAGGTCTCTTTTGGGTAGATTCCCAATAGAGCAATTGCTGGGTCAAATGGAAATTCCATTTTCATTAACTTGAGGATCCTCCACACAGCTTTCCATAGTGGTTGGACCAGTTTACATTCCCACCAGCAGTGTAGGAGTGTTCCTTTCTCTCCACATCCTCGCCAGCAATTCTTGTTTCCTATTCTTTGAATGTGGGCCATTCTTACTGGTGTAAGGTGGTATCTCATTGTGGTTTTTATTTGCATTTCCCTTATTGCTAGTGATGTTGAGCAATTTTTCATTTGCCTGTTGGGCATTTGTATTTCCTCTTTGGAGAACTGTCTTTTCAGTTCTCCCCATTTTTTGATTGGGCTTTTGTTTTGCTTTTGTTTAGTTGTTTGAGTTCTTTGTGGATCTTCGTTATTAAACCCTTATCACTCTTATGGAAGGCAAAAATTTTTTCCCATTCGGTTGGGCTTCTTTTGGTTTTTCCTGTTGTCTCTTTTGCTGCACAGAAGCTTTTTAGTTTGATGTAGTCCCATCTGTTTATTTTCCTTCATTTTTTTGTGATCCGTAGATGTCTTCAAAGAGGGATTTCTGAATTGTAAAACATGGAGGGTTTTTGCTCAAGTTTTCCTCTATGTATGTTATGGTTTCAGGTCTGACCTCTAAGTCTTTTATCCATTTTGAGTTGATTTTTGTACATGGAGTAAGGGAGTTGTCTTGTTCCATTTTTTGCATGTCTTAGTCCAATTTTCCCAGCACCATTTATTGAAGAGGCTATCTCTGTTCCAAGGTAAGTTTTTCACTCCTTTGTCAAAGATTAGTTGACCATATATATGTGGTTTTATTTCAGTGCACTCAATTCTGCTCCATTGGTCTGACTGTCTAGTTTGTACCAATACCATGCTGTTTTATTTATTATGGCTTTATAGTATAGTTTGAAGTTTGGAATTGTAATACCTCCATTTTCTTTTTTTTCTGGTCAGGAGGTTTTTTGATATTTGAGGTCTTTTGTTATTCCATATGAATTTCAGTAATTTTTGTTCTATCTCTTTAGAAAATGTCATTGGAATTTTTATTGGGATTATGTTGAATCTGTAGATTGCCTTTGGTAGGATGGCCATGTTTGATAATATTAATTCTTCCAATCCATGAACAGGGAATGTCTTTCCATTTCCTTATGTCTTCTTCTATCTCTTTTAGCAGTGTTCTAAAATTTTCTTTGTATAATTTTATCATGTTTTTTGTTAGGTTTATTCCCAAGTATTTAATTTTTTTTTAGTGCGATGGTAAATGGGATGGTTTTTCTGATTTCTTCTTCTTCTATTTGATGTTTTGCATATAGGAAAGCCACTGACTTCTGTGTGTTAATTTTGTATCCGGCTACCTTACTGAACTGGTTTATTATTTCAAGTAATCTTTCTGTAGATTTTTTTGGGTCATCTATGTAGAGAATCATATCATCTGCATATAATGATAGCTTCAGTTCCTCTTTACCTATTTGAATCCCTTTTATGTCTTTCTCTTACCTTATTGCCCTAGCTAGAACTTCGAGTACAATGTTAAAGAGTAGTGGGGAGAGTGGGCATCCTTGCCTAGTTCCAGATCTCAACTGGAATGATTTTAGTTTTCCCCCAGTTAGGATGATATTTGCCATAGGTTTATCAAAGATGGTTTTTATTATGCTGAGGTAAATTCCTTTAATCCCTAATTTTTCAAGGGCTTTTATCATGAATGGATGCTGGACTTTGTCGAATGCTCTCTCCGCATCTATTGATATTATCATGTGGTTTTTGTTTTTCTCTTTGTTGGTGTGGTATATTATGCTAATTGATTTCTGGATGTTGAACCATCCTTGTGCTCCTGGGATAAATCCCACTTGGTCATGATGAATAATGCTTTTTATGCATCATTGAATTCGCTTTGCCAGGATTTTGTTTAAGATATTTGCATCTGTGTTCATTAAGGAAATTGGTCAATAGCTTTCTTTCTTGGAGTTGTCCTTATTTGGTTTTGGTATGAGTGTGATGTTTGCTTCGTTGAATGTGTTTGGCAGTTTTCCTTCTTTCTCAATTTTTTGGAAAAGCTTTAGTAGCGCAGGCATTATTTCATCTTTGAATGTCTGGTAGAATTTATTTGTAAGTCATCAATCCTGGGTTCTTGTTTTTAGGTAGAGTTTTGATGACTGCTTCAATTTCACTGCTTGTGATTGGTTTATTTAAGTTCTCTATATTGTCTTTGTTTAATTTTGGGGAGTTGTATCTTTCTAAGAATCTACCCATCTCATCCAGGTTGTTGAATTTATTTCCATATAGTTGTTCATGGTAATCTCTTATTATACTTTGGATTTCTTTTGTGTCTGTTGTAATTTATCCTCTTTCATTTGTGATTCTGTTTATTAGGATTTTCTCTCTTCGTTCCTTTGTGAGCTTTGCAAGGGGCTTATCAATTTATTTATTTTTTCAAAGAACCAGCTTTTGGTTTTGTTAATCTTCTGGATAGTCTTTTTGGTTTCTAGATTATTTATTTCTTCTTTTACTTTGTCTAGGTCTTCTTTTAAGGCTTTTGTGTCCTTGTGTAGCTTTTGTTTTTTATCTGTCCTTTGTTGATAGTGGGGTATTGAAGTCTCCTACTACATATGTGTTTTCATCTATATTTGTTTTCAGTTCTCTTAGTAGTTGTCTTATGAATCTTGGTGCACCCTCATTTGGTGAGTATATGTTGATAATTGTTATGTCTTTTTGTTCAGTTGACCCTTGAACCATTAGGTAGTGACCTTCTTTATCCTTTCTCACTTTTTTTTATTTTGAAATCTGCTTTGTCTGCTATAAGAATGGCTACTCCTGCCTTTTTTGGGGGGCCATTTGCTTGTAGAATTGTTTTTCATCCTTTTACCTTCAATCTATGCTTGTCTTTTGGGATCAGATGTGTTTCTTTGAGGCAGCAGAATGTCTGGTTCTGTCTTTTAATTTACTCTGCAACTCTGTGTCTTTTGATTGATGAGTTTAGCCCATTGACATTTAGAGCAATTATTGATATTTGAGGATTTAACAATGTATTCCTGGTGGTCATTTGTTGTTCTGTTTTAGTTTCTTCTTTCTTTTCTTTTTATTATTCATTCTTTTTATTCTTCTGCATGTTTCAATCTTACGGCTTCTTGCAGGAGTTCTTGGAGAGGGGGTTTGGTGGTAGCAAATTTCTGTAGGCTCTGTTTGTCTGAGAAGGTTCTGGTTTTTCCTTCATAAAGGAAGGACAGCTTTGCTGGGTAGAGTATTCATAGTTGGCACTTTTTGTCTTGGAGTGTTTTGAAGATGTGACGCCATTCTCTCCTTGCTTGGAATGTCTCTTCTGAGAAATCTGAGATCAGTCTGATCAGTTTTCCTTTGTAGGTTATCTGTTTCCTTTCTCTTGTCATTGTCATAATTTTTTCTTTATCTTTGGCTTTTGTAAGTTTTACTATGATGTGTCTTGCTGTGTTTCTTCTTTCAATAAAGTAGTGGTGTCCTTTTTGTTTCCAGTATGTCCATTTTCATTTCTTTCTTCAGGTTTGGGAAGTTTTCCTCCATTATTTCATTGAAAAGCCTTTCAGATCCTATGTCTTTCTCTTCATGTTCGGGTATTCCAATTACTCTTATATTTGTTTTCTTTAGGGTATCTGACAGATGTCTGATTTTTTCTTTTGTTTTCTTACTTTGTTTTTCTCTTTTTCTCTTTCTTCATTCTCTCTATTTCTGTATCCTCTAGTGTGCTGATTCTTTCTTCTATTTCTTCTAATCTGCTTTTGTGGCTCCTCCCTGCATTTTTGATCTCTTCTATTGCTCCTCTTTTGCATTGCACCCCCTGCAGCTTCTTATTTAGGGTTTCAATTTCATTTTTCTGTATGTCAATGATATTGCTCATTTTGCTGCATTCTTTTTTATATTTTTCTACTACTTCTTTTAGTGTTTTGAATTCTTCTACCCTTTTGCTTTCCCCTTTCCCCTCTCTTCCTTGGTCTCTTTGAGTGCTTTTATCACGTTGATCTGAATTCTTTGATGACATATGAAGCATTTCTTCCACGTAATCCATGTTGGTTTCTACCGATTGTTAATCCTTTGGTGGTGAGTTATTTTTCTTAGGACTTGCTTGAATATTTATATCCTTCCTCCTTCCTGTGTTTTCCTTTTGGACTTGCCCTACATATTGAGTGACTACTGCTCTAGTATTAGGCATGTTGAAACCTATCTAGTTGTGGTTAACTCTGCCTATGTGCTTTTGCTACTGTGTTGGTTCTATCTTGTTTCATTTAGCTATTGTGGGGGGCAAGTTCCTTTTCAGAGAGTGGATGTGTGGTTAGGTGTGGTTTCTATTGTATTGTCTATCTTCTTTTTCATTGTTTCTGCTCTTTCAGCTTAGTGAATCTTAACTAGTTTTAGTGCCTTTGAGCTTCTAAGCTTGTTGTACATTTCCTTTTGACTGGAGTGTCTTGAGGCTCTTTGGTAGTGAGTGTCCTTGCTTTCTAAGTTTGCGCCAGTGCCGCGTAGCAGCGCTGGTGGTTATGGGCTTCGGGGTGGGAGCTGGTGGCCCAAAAAACTCAGTCCACACCTAACCTGAATGGCCAGGGCCCATTCAGTTACAAATCGCAGCCCCACCCTATCTCCTAGGACCATTTCCTTCACAACTGGGAGTAGCCTCTGGTTGCAAACTGGAAGCCTCACCTGACCTGTGTGAGCTCCCCCAGCTGCTGGGGCAGTGGCTCCTCTCAGCGGAGTAGGATTTCCCTGGGCTGGTGAAACTTAGCTGCACGAGCCTCAGCCTGTATGCTGGGTTTCAGGGTGGGAGCTGGTGGCCTTCAGGTTGGCTTTCCCAGGCCCGAAAAACTCAGTCCATACCTAGCCTGAATGGCCAGGGCCCATTCAGTTGCCAGTTCTGTGTATTTGTGAAAATTTTGGAATACAATATCTTGGGTTAATACAAAAAAGGGAACTCTATTTCATTAACTAAATCATTTGACAAAGATGATTTTGAAACAGAATATTGGAAAATATTGACTTTATACTAATGCCTGCTGTGATAAATTATGGCTAAAGATATATGAGCTAGCATGGCATTAGTCACTATTCACAAAATCTTTACAATAAATACTAAAAGTCATGACATCTGCACTTAATGTTAAATTTTTTTTTGTAAAAATGGATAGAGAACCCCAGGGAATTCAATGATTTAATATGTATGTATGTATGTGTGTATATAGCCATCCATCCATGCACCCATCATTTATCTACATGTATACATAAATATGTAAATAACAAAATGATTAATAAAAAATTAAAAGAATGGTTTTTCTGGACTCTAAATGGTAAGAGTCTCAAAATAAATGACCACAGGTTATAATATTCTCTTTATGATGAGAATTGAGAACCTTTGCTAAGAATGAAAATATAGGCATGGGCTCTGTGCAGGTGGCAGAGCCCATGCCCTCTGTGGCCATGCCATGGTGGCGTGGTCACCATGTCCTGCACGTACCAGCTCCACTTGCCTCTCGAAGTCAGGTAGGATGGAGCTGGGGTCAGCCCAGGGAGTTGCAGGACCTGGCAAAAATGCAGTTGCTGCAGGACCCCGAGGGACCACACCTACCGCGGCCATGACAGCGGCTGGTGGCAGTTCCCCTCCCTCCCCCACCCCGCACACCAGCCAGCACCTGCCTTGTGGTGGGGGCGGGGTGAGGAGCCCCACTGCATGCACATCAGAGCCCTGTGAAGAAGCAGGGTGCATTGTGCTTCAGGGGGCATGGGAGGGAGTGAGGGGTCTGCCACAGACCCTTCTGGGTTTGCCTCCACTCCAGAGAGCCCTAATCAGGAATAAGTACCTCAGGACAATTTTTTCAACCACAGAAACCAAATAGGTGAGGTACAGGAAGAAAGACCCTTATTATGCCACCTGGGAAGGACTCTAAAAGAACAAGGCAAGAACCACTCAGCACTGAACTGCAAGAGCAAACAAAAGAATGATACAATGTCACTGAGGAGCTGTGAACAAAAGCCTGGCACAGAGATGCTATCAATAAGAGCACTGCACAACCTCTTTGCTCAGAGGGAAGAGGCTTGCCTTATGGCAGTGGCCCAATAGCAAAGGAGACCAGGAGACCTACCATCAGCTGATGGCTGTCCCTATCGAGGAGCTGCTCTACCAAAACATATGACTGGGAATCATGACCCTAAAGTCAAAGACCCGAAACATAACGTGAAGGAGCAACAAAATTTTGCAGAAAACACCAGAGATGAGATCCACTAAGAAACAAGAAACAATCATACAAGTCAAAGGTGCTCGAATCTGCCTACAAAGGCAAAAGCAGTACAGGAAAGATAGACAGCACACTCTACCAAGTCCCAAGAAATCACACCCTCACCAAGGATGAGGAAATAGATCCAGAAAAGAAAAAAAAAAAAAGACTAAAGGTCTAAACATGGACAAACAACAAAAAGAAAGGAAGCGAAGTGACCAGAGGGGTGTGGAGTGGTGGGGTATTTCCATGGGGATCAGCAATTATAAAATCATGTATTGTAAAAAATCCAAAAATAAAATAAAATTTAAAAAAAAGATGAAAATATATTTACCTTTGCCTTATAAATCTTTTCAACAGACAAGTAGGTTCCAGAGATCTTAAGAATATTTTCCCACAAAACCTTTTCTTTCAGCAGAGATAAGAACCAAACTGGAAGATATTCACATAATGCATTAGCTCCTATAAGACTTATAAAGAACTGCAAGTTTTAGAGTAATGCTCAGGTGTAAGTAACATCACTCTGGAGTGATTGAGAGGGACAGAATTAGTGTAAAATGGAAGGAGGTCTTTGGCAATATCCACATGCTGGCAGAGTCATGAAGAATCAACTTGTGCAACCAGGATTAGGTCCTTATTAAGAAACTGTTGATGTAAATCTCTGACTAGATTTTAAATATTATAATGGACTAGAGACTGAAATTTGACTCAACAGTTGAGATACAGTTTTCCCATCTGTGTATCACCGTGGTCTATTAACTGTATAGGCAGCTGATTTCCTTCTGATATCTTGAATTAACAGGTCTTCAAATTCAGAAGAATGTATTCAAGGATGCATGCAAAGTAACTGAGCTGAAGAAACCCTATTTATACCTTGATTTGGAGGCTGAGATCTTGGATTTTGTATAAACTCCATAATAGGATTGAAATCTTGGGGATTTTAGTGAAAAAGTGAATGAATTTTTTTGGAAGCTTTGGTATATATTGTTGTGACCAGTGGGTACTTTGCAAATTTTTTCCCTAAAGATGATAAAAACAGTATCTTTTCCCCCAGATAGTTTTGTATAATATATTCATGCCTTCCTCTAATAGGCATGAATTATTCACTGCTGTGAATTTTTTATTTCAGTTTTCTGAACAGGCTTTAGTGACTACCTTAAAAAATGATGCAATGGATGGGGTACCTCATATTATGTGAGGTCAGATTAAAGAAACTTACATATTCTTTATTGTCTTTGGGTATCCATATTGCAGGACAGTCTATCTAGAACACATCACCCATACTGTGAGTATACTCCAAACCACATGAACAGTCCATGTGATTGACAATGGCTGAGTTCCTAGTTAAAAGTCAAGATCATTTTAATCAATTCTAGTGAAGATTAGAGTTGTCCACAGCTCCATATGAAAATATGATTGAAGTTATAAGAAAGAAATACATGGAGAGGGAGCGAAATAAAGAGAGATCCCCAATGACAATCCTTATTTAATAATAAGAAATAATAATATATTAGTTAAACCAGTAACTTTTGGGGGAGTTCAAACAACTAAGTTTTGGGGAAGTTGTCATGCACATAATAAATACCTAGAACAGGTTTATTCTCATAGTGTTGTAAGATTTGGAGAGAGCAGACAAGTGATAAAGACAAATGCCTCCATATTATCTGGACCCTCAAAAGATGATAAATAGGTCTGCTTCCATTTTCCCTCTCATATACCTAAAGGTGTACAACCATATATGTAGGTGGTTGTACAATCTATGTGACATATACTATTATTGCTGCATGAGAACAGAATGATTTTTGGGAAGGCCAACAAAGAGATTAATCATCACCACCAAGAAGATTGGGAAACCCCAGAACCAGAAAGACTGCCCCAATGGTAGAAACTAACTGGTTTAATAATGATGAGGAAATGAAAAATCTAGAACATTCTAAGAGGTGCTTATTAGGAAAACTAAAATGAGTTTTTTTTTTTCTTTCATGAGAGTTTTGATAAGATAATAGAGCTTCCGAAAAGGACCAGTGAGTGTGCATCTGAGTTTTTGAAAGAATTGTCAACATTTATCATATTTACAGGAATGTGAGTCCAGACACCCCAGAACATACTTAGATAATTAACATGGGATTCATGGGAGGATACCTTGACTTTTAGGAGAATATTAGCCAAGGTTGAAGATGCTGCAAAGATGATTCCTTCCCAGTGGGTGGGCATAGTCTTTATAGTTTATAATGCTAGAGAATAAAAGAGACTTAAGCCTGTAACTATTTTCATAGTGAGAGAAGGCAGGAAAGAATTTAAAAGGAACACAGGGACATGAGAGTCAATCAGAGTAGAGGAACTTTAAGGAAGAATGAATGCTCTTAATGCAAAGAAAAGAGATACTGGAAGGAAAACTTGTTTCCTATTTTGGAAACAAGAAGGGGAAAAGAAATGAGAAAATTTAAAGAAAATGAAGCACATTAACACAGAATTTGGATTCGGACAAGGTCACAAAAGAGACTAAAAAGAAGGAATGAAGAAGCAGAGAAAGGAAAAGAGAAAAAGTGGTAGTTCAGAATGAGTTTTGAGTTGAAGATAGGGAGGCCCAGAGGCTCCACTTGAGCTGAGAAAACCTATTTATTAACCCCTATAAAGTTCTGAGTAAATTCACCATGGGGGACCACTTTATTATTTATTTATTTATTTGTTTGTTTGTTTGTTTATATTTTGTAGTATCTGGGGCAGCCTATTTTGAGTTCTAAAATTAGCTAGGTCCGCAACAGGAATGTCCCAGCCACTGGAGTTGTGGGAAGATCACACAGTGAGGCTTATTACAACCAACCTCTGGAATGCCAGTTTGGCAATATAAATGTCCAACACAGCTCAGTACATGGAAGACTGTCCAATTCTCTCTCTTTGGTTATGATTTCTTAAGTAAACTTAATTCACAGATAGTTATAATCTGAGGATAAGGACTGGATATATGAGAACCCACAGAATAGACCTTAAGATTCCATATGGTATGAGTATATTTCTCCAAGGAACCATTAAAATATCTCAAATAGGAAATAGCCACTCCCTATTTATCCATACCACTGCCTGGATCGCTCCCTCCAATCCCCTAATACACCCTGCTGATAGCTGCAAAACAGATCCCAGTACTTAGTAAATCCTGCAAAGTCCAAAATAAATTTTAAAAAACCACAGCCTCACCTGATAAAAATAATATTACTAGCTCCTTAATCTAATGTGAAAGATATTAAACATAGTGATAAAATAAAGAGACCTCAGGTTGCATAAAGGACAAATAAGCATAATACACGGAAAGAAGAGACCGCAAATGAACACAAAAGCAGTAAAACAATTCTCCAGAATCCCAACACAAAAAGACGGAAGACTGTTTCACCCTATCAGATGAAAAGTTCAGAACATCTATCATTAAGAAACTTAGAGACATAGGAGAGAATTCAGAAAGGAAAGTCATAGTAATATAGAGAATCCAGAAAGGCAAACATGTAGTTTTATTTTTATGGATCTTACAGCAGTTGAGAACCCTCTGGGGTAATCTCCAGACAGTAAATTTGAGACCCCAGATGTTTTTAACGTGCAGTTCAACCATTAGAGCACACAGGACTGAAGACTATTCATATTGGTTCTGAATGACTTAGCCCGCAAAGACATTTGTCACTTCAAATCTCATTGGCTGTAACTATGTGCACCCACATAAATACACCAGGATACTCATGTGTAGAAAAGAGAGACAAACTAAATAGATATGAAAACAAAAATCCATATTACAGCATCCAATACAACCTTGATGTTTTATCTCTGGTATCATTTACTACTTGACCCCCCTGACCTACTTGTTTTTGCTGTACCCCCCTTCTTGAACCTCCATAAACACACCAAGGACATTCCTTTAGAGCCTTGATAATCCAACTCTTGTCAGTGCCAAGATTTCCTGACATATCACTTAAATCAGTATGGTTGTGAGCAGGAACAA
Organism: Uropsilus gracilis; assembly: GCA_004024945.1. Taxonomy (NCBI): domain Eukaryota; kingdom Metazoa; phylum Chordata; class Mammalia; order Eulipotyphla; family Talpidae; genus Uropsilus; species Uropsilus gracilis. Next base: position 34,010 of record PVHY01008329.1, read on the forward strand.
GATATCAGAAAATTTTAAATAGCTCCAAGAGGTTCCAATGTACAGTGAGCTTATAAGTCACAGATTTAAGTGACATTAATAGCTTTATTTTTATTTATTATATTTTATAGATTAGGAATTGAATGTCTTAAAGATGAAACAAGTTACTCAGAATTTGTCAGGAAGCAATTGTCACAGCTGGGATTCAAACCTTTATCTATCTTATTCCATAACTCCAGATAATCACACAGTTCTGGGAGGAAATGCCATTTCTCCCCTCATACATATTTCCCCAGTACATATTTCAATGTTGTCTTATTTATAGGAGTTCCTTCAATCCAAAATATAATTTTGGACCTCCATTAAAGGATATTGAAACACTTGAATTGAGAGAATGTTTGCTAGAGAATAGTGAAAAATATTTCAAAGAGTTGATACACAATATCCTTGTTGCATTATATGAGAAGTTCATGTGTCAAATTGCACTGTAACGAGTTGTAATTTTCAGTAAGCAGCTTATCTTCTGGTATAATTACATGGAGAAAAGAGAAGGAAATGCCCTGGTGAAGACACAAAATGTTAAAGGGAAACAAAGATTCAAGCTTTAGATCAAACAGAGAAATTAAAATTTAAAACAGGATTAAATTCTTAAGAATAGGTGATATGTGGTGCTGGTTTGGAAACCAGAGGAAGCCATGCACATGGTAATGTGGGATATAACTTTTCCCAGTAAATCCTCATGCCATATCACCTACTTTCTGCCTGAATTTCCTTCCCAAACAGTTTGGCACAATTTAGCTTTTTTCTTTCTTTTTTTTTTGGTTCAATGGATGAATAGACATTAGCCTTTTGGAGTTTAAAAAAGACTTGGTTGTAGAGAAAAGTCTAGCGTGAATGGAGATGTCCCAAGAGATCTTATTTGATCCTATTTGCAGGTTCTCTGTACTTTTAATAGCTGGGACTATTGGTGCTCTGAGCCCTTCCCAGTCTCTCTGGAGCAAACCAGTCTTCAGAGGTAGAGATAAATGGGACCACATATTAGATCCAGGAACTATGTTATTTGTGCTGGGCCAAAAGCTCTCCTGTACACTTGAACACAGAGGCTGGGGTAAGTGTTGAATGAGATGAACCAAAAATAAAATTGAGTCTAGTATTGTAAATTCAAGAACAGAAGGGAAAAAACAGAAGAGTGAATCAGCTTCATAGCCAAGATATCCTTGGCTACTTAGGAGGTCATTTCATTTTTATCTCCTGACTCCATTATTAGAAGTGCAGTTTATCAAATCTCTCAGGTCTTTTAGGTAGCTTTTTTACATACCCAATCCTAAGTAAGTTTTTTCTTTTGTACCTGGATCCTTCCTAGTGAGGTGAGAGGTTTTGTTTTTCCTTCTTTCCTGACAGATCCTCAGGAGTAGCATTTCAGAAAGCTGTGATGAAGATAGAATTTCCTGACAAGAAGTACATATGCTCATAACAATTATGCCAACCTAGCAGATTATGCGTTATTTCTAGAGTACTAGAGACTTACATGGTGTTCTATACCCCAGTAGCTCAACAAACTAATCTGATTTCCAGTTTTACCAGAGTCAGAGTGAGTATAACTGGTATTCTCTAGAATTTGAGTCTCTAATTTCATCCTATAATTTCTCATGCACAATACTCAGAAGTCCCCCAAGCAAGGTTTACTATTTTCAGGACAAAATCAGATGAGTGTGTTACCGATTAGCTTAGTAGTTCTCCCTTTAACAGAAATAAGATTCATATCCCTTCACTTTTATTCTCTTAGTGACAGCACAGGACATGCATGTTCCTTTTGTATTGAAGGATCCCAAATACTACCAAGGACCACAAATATCAAAAGGTCCCAGGAGAGATTGGTGAGAGATTCTCAAAGTCATTGACATGTTGATGAGATTGCATTATTAGGAGTCATTGCTAATGACTTCTTATCTCATATTTATAAGAATTAACAACCCATTTAAGTGAGGACCAGTTTGGTAATATTGACGTAGGTCTTGATTTAAGAGAGGGTGAAACCCTAGTTCCTCTACCCTTGAATTACCAACTTGAGAATGCTAATAAACATTTCAATTTGAATAACTTAATGAAAACCTTTCTTAAGAGGTAAATGCAAGGGTAGAACAATACTCTCAGAGAATTCCAAAAGCATGAAACATAGCAGTGAGTATTATAAAAAAATATATTTGTTAAAATACTGAGACTGTAATATGTACTTTACATAATTTATCTCAAATACTTGTCCAGAAACTTCATGAAGTGAGTATTACTAATCTGAATATAAGGAAAACTGAAGGTAGAAGGGAAGAATATAATTGCTTAAGTTAGTACAGGTAGCAAAAAAGCATATTCAGGCCAGAATTTGAACTCCGGCTATCTGAATATAATCTTTCATTTCTTATATTCCCAAGTGGACCACATAAAGAGGGAATATTAATGAGAATTAAAGTGTACCAGAAATATATAAAGCAAATTTGTGGAAGACTCAGATTAAACACCAAATTTCATTTTCTCAGAGAAGCTTTCTCTGAATTAAAAGTGGATTCATTCTTTTCTTCAGAGCATATATAAATGTATTGTTTTTAAACATATATAGATTATTTGATTAAGTTTTAGCTTCTCATTAGGCAAATCTAATATAGGATGAAGCATGCATGGTCTTACATTTTGTATATATAAAACATCTAGAAGAAAATATATTACTTAGTTAATGACCTATATATATATATATATATTTTTTTTTTTTTTGAGACTAGGTCTTCCTATTTTTGCCTGTGGAACCACAGGCTCTCATTGCCTGGGGTACCACAGACTCAAGCAATCCCCAGCCTCAGCTTCCCAGGTAACTGGGATTACAGGCACACACCACCATGCCCAGCTATTTTTTTGGAACTAGGTCTCGCTATGGGCCCCAGGTGGGACTCGAACGGCGATCCCTAGCCCTGGCCGCTTCATAGGCTGAAGCTTACAGGCACGAGCCACCGTGCCCAGCCTATGACCAATATATTTTTTAAGATAAATAAAAGCATAGTAGAGTTGGTATTAAATTCTATTATATGACTTTAACATCAAACAAAAGAACATCATCATTAAATTCACAATAGCATTACTTTTTTTGCAGCTAGAGTTACTGCCAACTTGGTAAAGAACTTGCAGTAGAATATGAAAAATGAAAATCTCAGTTCATAAAACAAAAAATTAGTTGGTCTTTTAAAATACAGTGTTGAAAAGGGGCTTGAAGGAAGAACATTTTTTTATTTATTATAGAACTTTTGGAGCTTATCATAGGTGTATCTTATTGTAGGTGTTTCTACATTCAAAAATTATATTTTAGGTAAGAAAAATTGAATGAACAAAACATTAATGTCCCTTCTGGAGATGAGGGTCTTTGGTTCCCAAAGACTGGATTGAATAAGATAAGAATGATGATTTTGACGTCAAATACAAGGATCTCTCAAGGCAAGATGACGTAAAAAATAATCTAATAAAAACTGTCTTCCTTTTCTTTTTGGGGCATAATTTAATTCACTTATAGGTCCCTAGTCTCTGCCTTTTTTGCCTCCTTTTGGCATGCTTCTTGGACAATTCCTATAACAAACACATGTATGATTCCTGGACTGACTGTTGACATCAGGCTTCATACTGTAAAGCAAACAAAAACAGTTAAGACAGATATGTTTTATAATCTAATTAATGCACATAACAATCAAGAAAGTGGACTATTTTTATATAGGTGGATTTGATTCAATTATAAGTGAGTGTTAAAAATCGTACCTAAAGCAATGAGAGGAAAAAGAACTACTGAGGGAAGATTTTGCCTCATTCATAAGGAGACATGCAAAAAGAAACACCATTTTTAACCTTAGGTATTTACCAATTCTGTTAAAAATTTCAGCCACTTGGTGAAATATGTATGTCTTGGGGGTGGGTGTGGTGTGGTAACAAGACCCAAAGAGAGAAATTCTATATTTCTAATGTGCAAACAATAATGTAAAGTAATCATGAATTTTAAAAATGTCAACTGTTGAATTTAATCCTTTATCCATTTTCTTGTTAAGAATTATTTATGATGATATGATATATATACATATAAAGATATATAAGGTATTGATGATAGATATAAAAGGAAAAATAAGACAAAAATTTCATAATGTAATGGGGAAGAGACATATACATAATTATAAAAATTGAATTTGCTAAGGGAATATGCTTAAGATGTATGATTCTCTCACCATAGTACAATGATTATAAAAAAGTTTCCTAAAAGAGAATGCTCCAAAATATGTAACTATTAACAGGTGACCATATGATAAAGACTACTAGATTAAAAAAATAAAATAAACAAATGATAGAAGTCTGACTGCAGAATTGGAGCCCCCAGAAATATGTAGAGAGAGTGTGAAGAGTGAAGAACAAGGCCCAATGGACAATGGTGGAGGATTAAGGTATCTTGTTGGTGAGCATGTTGTGGTAACATGTACCAGAAGAGGTGTGATTTTAATACTTCTGAATACAGTATTGCAAAGCAATGTTACCTCAATAAAAAAAAAATAGAATAATGTAAGAAAGTAATTTGTAAAGAAATGTGGTCATGATAAAATATACTCTTGAACATTTCAAAAACACTAAATATGGTCTAGACATGAAAGATGTGGTTGAGTTTGGGGTAAACCATGGGTAAGTAAGAGCAAGAACAAGAGCTCTGGCAGTTAGCATTGCAAGATTCTTAGCAGGAAACAGATGCACATCCAAATCTGGGGGTTTTAAAACCATGTAGTACAGAAATTATGTTCAAAAGTAAGGGTTATTTTAAAATTATTTTTATTTAAACAATTTATTTCTGTGGGAAATTAAAAAAGTCCCTGTGAAGTTCCTATATTAGTGACACATCACACTATTATAACCCTTGGATTGAAGGGGCAGGGGGCCAACTATGATTATATAAAGTAACCAGAGCCAAGAAAGGTTGTTTACTGAAAGATGCCACCAGCTTGCAACAATGTTCCTAGAAGTTGCTGAAGGTATAAGTCCCTGGTATCCTTCTAGTGTCTTGCTAGTGTTTCCTATTCCAAATCTAAGCTGAGAGAGAGAGAGGGAGGAGGAGTCTGCCAATGTAATCCAGTGACCCAGATAAGAGGACATAATGAATAGTGGTGGAGGGTAAACAAGAGGATAATGTAAAATACTCTACATAGCATACACTAGAAAGATCGGAGTGTATTTTCACGTTAGACTAGTTAGGCAGTAATTAGAGATATCCCCAGTAGATGGAAATCCTAAAAGTGAGCATATTAGCTACAGTTATTTTAAAACCCAAACAAGAAATGAGAAAAGCATGAATCGGAGTAGAATTAGTGGGAGTGAAAGATAGGCAAGAAATTGAATGGATACTTGATGGAAGAATAAGCTGTATCGCAGATGACTTCATTTCATTTTCTATCCACTTTTAGAAAGACAGAACCTTCTGTTCTCTGCATCACTATGTGGTCTGCATCTGTTTCCAACAACACTGCCTTTCATCCATCTACATTTTTTCTGCTTGGTGTCCCAGGGATGCAAGACCAGCATGTTTGGATTGCCATTCCCTTCTGCTCCATGTACATCCTCGCTCTTGTTGGTAATGGCACCATCCTGTACGTCATCATGACAGACAGAACTTTACATGAGCCCATGTACCTCTTCTTGTGCTTACTTTCTCTCACTGACCTGGTCCTGTGTTCAACCACGTTGCCCAAAATGCTAGCAATCTGCTGGTTTAAGTCCCACCTGATTTCCTATCATGGCTGCCTCACCCAGATGTTTTTTGTTCATGCGGTGTTTGCCACAGAGTCTGCTATTCTCCTGGCCATGGCTTTTGACCGCTATGTAGCAATCTGCCGCCCACTTCATTATACATCCATCCTCAACGCCACAATGATTGGAAAGATTGGTTTGGCGTGTGTGATCCGTAGCTTAATCTTTGTTTTCCCCTTTATCATTCTCATTGAACGCTTACCTTTTTGTGGACATCACATCATCCCCCACACCTACTGTGAGCACATGGGCATTGCCAAGTTGGCTTGTACCAGCATAAAGCCCAACACTGTTTATGGTCTCACCGTGGCGCTTTCAGTCACAGGCATGGATTTGATCCTCATCGCCACCTCTTACGGCTTCATCCTGCAGACTGTGCTGCGCCTACCCTCAAAGGACGCCCAATTTCGAGCATTTAGCACATGTGGAGCCCACATTTGTGTGATTCTTGTGTTTTATGTACCTGCCTTCTTTTCCTTTTTCACGCACCGCTTTGGTCACAAAGTACCTCCTCATATCCATATTGTGCTTGCAAATCTTTATCTCCTTGTGCCCCCTGTTCTTAATCCCCTGGTTTATGGTATTAATACCAAACAAATCCGCCAAAGAATACTTGGCTTTTTCATGGGGAGGAGGTAGCTATGTGCTCCATATATCCTTAAAGTCCTTTGGGAAAAATTATAATTAATCTCCCACCTTTTCCAGCACCTCTTATCTTTGGAGTGGAGGCTGATGTTTCTGCTAACCTAGCAAACCAGCATCATGTATTATCTGAGAGTTTATGAAGTATTTAATATAATGCATTTATACCTGTTAAATGTACAAGATATTCCATTTTCCTGGAGAACTATCATGTACTTTTAAGGGGCATATAGTTGCTTATCCTTACTAGTGAAAGATCTGGCGGTAATACACAGGAAAATTTCATATCAGTACAGAAATCCCATATGCTGGAAGTAGAGGAATAGTGGTAATAGAGGAGATATTTAGATATAACTTCGAGATATTAGCATACAAGAGCATGCATGCACACATACACACGCGCGTGCACACACACACACACACACTGATTGCCAGCACTTTGTTATACCAATAGTATTTTTACTAAGTCTCAGCCCTCAGGTGGAGTTGGCTGTAGAGTTCAGCATCCTCTGGGTCTTGAATGAAATCAATGAAGATTTGATACCAATGAAGATAACAGCTGTGTGAAATATTCTGAGGCTATGGGTACACATATATCAACAAGAAAGCCAAGTACAAGTTTATCAATAAATCACTACAAATGATAATACTTATAATAATAATAATAATAATAATAATAATAATAATAATAATAATAATAGCTAATATATTAATCTCATGCCTGAAAACCTTTATACTTTCCTTGATATAATCAGTAATGAGGTTTCCATATAAATAACTTGCAGGTCACTGCAGATTCATTCTCATGGTGTTTATCTCATGTAATTGATAGCCTTTGGGGGTATAAAAATTCCTAGGACATCCAGTTTCTTTAATGCTAAACAGGATAATACACAATAGTCAGGACAGGCATAGAAATAGCTTTCTCCAAAAAGCTGCCCTTGTTTTAATATAATCTTACCTTCCAAAAGAGATGGAGTACCTATTTATGAGGTTGTGTTTGGGTACTTTTGAAGAAATAAATGCAAGTGCTCTCTTACACCTTTTTTTCTACCTTAATCTTATACAGTCTTCTCCGAAGTCAAATTTTAATTGTATATTGTCTATAACTGACTACTTCCAAACTTCTAAGCCTTCCTACCACTTTTCACATTCAGTATCCATCTGACTTTCTGTTTCTAATGTCTGAGGTTCAACCTATATGGAGTTAACTTAGTTTTTGATGTGGTGTTTGAAGAATGTGGATACATAAACAGAGATTGGAAAGAATTTTATTGGGCTACTGTCAAACATTTGCAATTTCAATTCATTTCATTGTGTGACCATCAGAACATTCCATTCCCCAAATTTTCATTACAGCAAATAGAAACTCAGTAACTTTTAAACTGTATATCATTCTATTATTTCCCAATCTTTGTTAATTGAATCTGCTTTCTAAAAGGAACCAGACTTTTGGAAGAAATTTAGAAATACCATTCATTTATATTATTACTAAATATTGTTAAGTTATTGTTAATTGTTAAATATCCACTCAAAAGTGTGTATCAAATATACATTACTATCTTTGTATAATAAACATTGAATTTCACTGTTGAGTAAGTTAGGGTGTCTGGTGTCAGAAAACTCATAGATTTGTGAGAGGGGAAGAAAACTTATTACAACAGAATGTGATATTTGCAGTAACAAGATGCAAATGATACCATTAGAACAAATGGAAAAATATCTACACATTAAGATAATTCTATTTCTTTTCATATATATTGCAATAGTCATTAATTGTATTTTTTTCTTATAGTGAAGTAATATTTAATTAATGAGTCATTCTGATTCTAGGATGGCCTTTTTGCCATTTAGTGGAAGGAAAGCAGAACAACCTATCTATAACTGAAGAGAGGATTTTTATCTTCCTATGATTCCGTGTTGAATAATGAAGTCATTTCATGGAAACCTTCTAACAAAATTAACTGTAATACAGTGCTTGCTATATTTTGGGGAATTGAGAATTAAATAACCGTATTGAACATCTCTGTTGAAAATTATTAAAATTCATTAGCACCACTGAGAATATAATTATAGCAAAAAGTGAGATTTATGAGTATACACAGTTAATATTTAAATGAACTTATTTATCTTATTTATTCATTTGTTAATTTATTTGACATGTATTAGATATCACTAAGTACCAAACATAATACTAGTGATAGAAATGCAGAATTGGGGGATAAATCCAACCAGGGCTATTATCACAGAATAGTATTATTATCCAAATAGAAAGATTAAATATTATGACTTCAGAGGTAAAAATCCTTTGGGTCATAGTAGAAGACTATGTAGACATAGTAGAAGTTTAAAAGAACTTCAAGTGTATTCTGCAAGAATAATTTCCTTAGAAATTGATTCAGATGTTTAATAAGATCATAGGTGTGAAAATGGGAGAGTAGGACTAAGATGAAGGGAAACTCTTTGCTACCACCTGTCATTACTACCCGTCAGAACCATCTTGGGACAGAGGACTGTATCTTGTGTTTCTGCCTGCTATCAGAGTTACAGCTTTCTGCAGGAGCAAACTAGTATGGACATATGTACAGCAGGGCATCTGTGCTTGCCTATTTTTATTGATGTATTCTTCCATGTATTGGCTATCACAGACCAATTTATTTTGTACTCAATTTCCTCTGCCTCTGCTTCCTTCTGACACCTGACTCCCAACAGAGTCCATTTGTAGGCAAAATTTGACTATCAAAATTTAGAATCTGGCTTTCTGAGCCCCACATCTGTTTAGACTTTGCACAATTTTATGACTTCCATTTTGTCTTATGCATTTTGTAGTGGACTTAGAAAAATATAGTTGGTTAGACTTTAATAACTTACTACCTGTGAGCTAATGAGGAAAGATTATGTACACATCTCAATCCAGAGTTGAAGGAATGCTGGCATGAGTAGATATGAGGTCTATAGGGGGTGAGGGTTGTTGCAGAAAATGCTCTAGGGGAAGTCTGGGGTAAAGCAATGATCACAAAACAGATTTTTTCAAGAAAAAATGAGCAAGAGGAGACAGACAGACAGGACTTGAGGTGATTAATTTTATTTTGCTCAGATTCCTAGCAACAGGGTTGTTCTGCTGTTGCTGTCAGGAGCATGATGATGTAGCAAGAGGACAAGTTCCTCCCCAGTCCTCACACAAACACATTCCCCACAAAGATGGTCTTTGATACACAGACTGCCAAGGTGTAAGTAGTCACAGACTCATCTTAAAGTTTACACTTTCTTTACTCAGGCTTCCCCAGCTCTGAAAAAGACTGGGACATTCCTGGAATCCCTAAAGTCACTTCACTTTACCTCTCAAGAGCTCAGGGAAACCTCCAGGGTGAATTTAAAAGTTAATGCTAGAGAAACTATGTGTGTGTTTGGGGAAGGAGGGAATTTCAAGAGATAATTCTGGCTACCCTGGGACCCTTTACTTAGGTTACTTAAAGGACCACACCACGGATTCTAGGGTGCTGAAAAGTGAGGATTGGGGAGATGCAGGGCCATGAGTGTGCTCTCCAGGAACTAAGGGGTAGTTTACTAAGATATACCTACATGCACATGCACACACTTGTACATGCACATCTGAAGAAGGTGCCTGGGGCCAGTTTCCTACATTTTCATTATCTCACAAGCAGGTAAGACTCCGTGAAGGTGGCTTTCCATTCACAATGTGGAAGCCTTGTTACTAAATCTCAGTCACCTTGCCTGCTTTGCCCGCTTCATTCTGAGTCATCACTGAACAGTACTTATGATAAATTGCTCAAAGGCTCTTAAAGTCCATGCTCAATTTTTAGATGCAGGATTCTATTATGTTTTAAGTAATTAAAAAATTCTTGATATTTTGTTTTTTGAAAAGGGTATGCAATATTTTGCCAATATCTGTTTTTTTTACTCACTTTTGTTTCATAAACTTCATATTATTTTCTTTAAATAGATGCATATTCAAAATTATGCACAATAAAGTCTTATTTAAAGACTGTTTCACTAAGGAATAGTGGATCAGTCTGTCCTCAGTAAAGTTTTAATAATATGATACATCTCTCAGATGTAAATACTTTTATGCCACATTATTACTATTGCAATATTCAACACACTACTGTTATGATGTAATATGTATTATCATGATTTCAGAAGCATGTTTTGCATATATTGTCACTGTATGTCTAGTTTATCCTTTGAAAATCTTAATAATTTTAGAATCAAAGCTTATACAGCTTCCTCATTCATCTCCTCAGGTACTTGGCTAGGGTGCTACCATGACTGTCTGCAATGCCACTCAGGGCCATCCTCCTTTCTTCATTCTGCAAGGCATTCCTGGAATGGAGGAGATACACAGGTGGATCTCTATCCCCTTCTCCTCCATGTACTTCATCACTGTCCTGGGGAACTGCACCATCATCTTCACCATTAGCACAGAGCGCTCCCTGCACAAGCCCATGTTTCTGCTGCTCAGCATGTTGGCGCTCACAGATCTGGGCATGTCCACCACCACCATCCCCAAGGTGCTGTGCATCTTCTGGTTTGGTCAGAATGAGATCAGCTTTGAGGGCTGCCTGCTCCAGCTGTTCTTCATCCATTCCATCTCTGTTATGCAGTCTGCCATCCTGATGTCCATGGCCTTGGACCGCTACGTGGCCATTTGTGAGCCCCTGCGTTATGCCACCATCCTTTCCAACAGTCGCATTGGGCTCATTGGCCTTGTGAGTTTAGTGAGGGCCATCCTGGTCATTCTTCCCATGCCCATCCTGCTCCAGCACATGCCCTTTCATGTCAATCGTGTCATCACCACCAACTATTGTGAGCACATGGCAGTGGTGAAGATGGTATGTGTGGATACCACAGTCAACAGAATATATGGCCTGGTGGTTGCACTGTTTGTTGTTGGGCTTGATCTCTCAGCAATAGCCTCCTCTTATGTGCTGATCATCCGGGCTGTCATGCGACTCTCTTCTAAGGAAGCCCACCACAAAGCAGTGAACACATGTACCACACACATCTGTGTGATGCTCATTTCTTATACACCCTCACTTTTCTCCTTTCTCACTCATCGTTTTGGCCGGGGGATTCCAGCCCATGTCCACACCATTCTTGGTAACCTCTACTTTCTTATCCCACCAATGCTCAATCCTATTATTTATTCAGTGAAAACCAAGGAGTTTCGGGACAAATTGACTAAATATGGGTGCTGGGGTCACAAAACTATCTGATCATCCATTTGACAATAATAGGAATGAAGAATAAATGTTGAGTGGATGCAGATCCTCAGGAATTGACTAGTAATAGAAAAATGTCACATTGACAGATTAGCAGTCAAAATCCTTGGAAAGAGAGGATAACATATAACTTCCACTAACTCCAAAACAAAGCAATTATTCCCTATGAAATGAGAGTAATGACATCTCTCCAAATCTAATATTGTAGTTGGGCAAATTTTAAGCGATAATATATTTAAAAGCACTGAACATACCCTGAATGCATGTAAATAAGATGGAATATTTCCAAATGGAGAGAACATAAGAGGAAACAATAACTTGTTTTTTTGCCACTTTGCCAAGGCAAGACCTAGAAGTGTGCAGGTGAAGATGCGTATCTGTGTTTGTGTATTGAAGGAGAAATACAAGTGGATTTTGGGGACAGAGTGGAGCAACAGTACATAAGTACATATTTAGAGTCATAATTTTATTATGCCCATTACAGAAGTCTTACATTTGGGCAACAGGACTTGTTGCTTTTTTGTAGGTCTAGGCAATATGAACTGAAAAGATAACCTCCAATTCCCAGAGAAATTTCAGAAAAATGGGTTTAAGTTTTAAAAGTTGATAATTTTTACTAATTTCAAACCTGTAAAAATTCCTAGAGTCAACTCTCAAGCAAGTCTCAACTCATCCCAGTGTCTGACAAGAATCTTTTTCAAAGAAACAATCCTGGAAATTCTATGAATGATTGTGACTATAAAAGTCAGTTTTATAATGGAAACCATGGCTACAGACCTCCACAGGGCAATTTCTCTGTAATCTCAGGAAAAAGTTATAACACAGTGTTTGGGGCAGTGAATGGAATTCAAATCCTCTGCCCAGCTATAGAATTCAGTTTGAGATACTTATCCCTGTGAAATAGAGATTTAAGAAACAGTGGTAATATTTTAAGATGCATGAATTTTGAAACCAGAAAGATTTTAGGTTTTTCATTGTATTGTAGAACTAACGTGAGGGCAGGATTCAGCTGAAATGATAGCTAACCTAGAAGCAACATGATTATCATTTAAAAGGCACCCAAAATACTTAAACTTTAGGGAAATATATGAAACTTTTACAGAGTATGACACCAGCTATAATAAGTAATAGTAAAGACACCCATCACACTGAATAATTTAATAGTAAGGCTGAGAAAAGCAGGATACTTCAGAGCTTGAAATAAAACCACAGATTTTAGGAGGTTAAAAAAATGAGAATTGACTGGGAAATTCCATTTCTATAAATGGAGAGAAATTGCAGGAGCAATAATGGCTAAAGAACAGGGTACTACCTATCTGAAAGGACTACCAAAATCATTAAATTTATTATAGACACAAAAAGCAACTCTCAGAAAAAGATTTTGTCATTTACCATTTGACAAAATATTGGTAGATTGTGTTTGGATCCGAGGCATGCCAACGTGTGTTAGTACAAAACTTTTGTGAGATCTGAGGGTGACTTTTTTTTTTATCTCATTCAAAGGGAATTCAGGTACAGAAGCAAAGTCCATATCCTAGAAAGTATCGCCTACCTCTCATTAAGTTTATTTTGCTTTTTGGTGAGATATTTTGTAAAAAATTATGTCTATTTTTACTGAAATTATTGATTAAAGATTTACTTACACCTGAACAAAGTACATACTTGGAAAATTATTCTAGGGAAGCTGGCAGTGAAAATGATTCTGGAAAAACTGAGGGAACTAGAAAAAGAGAAAGTAAGATAAGTAATCCTGACTATGCCTGTCTTTTCTTTTTGGAATGTATCTTTTTCAGAAGTGTTATTAATCTATTACCTGTTCATTGTAACTGCAGAATGAACTTGATTCCTTGCCTATGTTCTGGCTGAATATGTGACAGATGAAAGCAATGGCTTTTCTTTTCATCTCAAGAGAATTATTTGTACTTATACAAAAACTAGAAATATGTCCGTATGTTTGATATTCTAGTTAAGTTTAAATCACTTTTTGTTTGTTAACTATTTGGAGACTACATTGATGCAGGGTCTACTTCATCTTAACTACCTCCATTGAATTTGGAGAACAGGAACTGGTTTCCAGGCCCCAAATAATAAATGATAAATAATCATACAGATAATTACATAATAAGTTATACAAATGAACAATGCCTGATAACTTAGCAAAGAGGCAACACCTATGGCAAGAGTCTATTTATTTTGAAGTTAAATAATTTTCAACATCCAGAGACTAAACCTGGGTCTCCACAAAACAGGACACATGACAAAAAATTGCCTATGTGATCACAAGAAGTGGGTTTGCAAAAGTGGAATAAAGGAGGGAAGAAGGAAAGAAATATAGGATTTTTATTTATCTTCTTATACACTGTTGTTTTATGCTGATGAATATCTGCCTAGACTACACCAAGAGTTTTATGAAATACATTTCAGAATCCTTTTCTCTGGCATGAAAGAATTAAATCCAAAGGTTCACGTAAAGACCAAAGTCCCCTCACTATGAGTCAGTTTCCAGGAAACTCACCGTTTGTGCAAAAGGGCAAAACCAATTGCTAGGGGTGTCCTATCCTGGGATCAGGGGAGCTGTATGATGAGAAACTATAGGTACTACACATAGTTTGAGGTTGACGTCTAACTACACCTACATGGAAATACAGCAGCAGCTGAATTAAATGTGTGACCCAGGGAATCATGAAGCAGCATCTATTGCAATAATCACTGTGACAGATGTAGGCTGTGGACTTTGAGATTAGGAATTTAGACTTTGGTCCTATCAAACAAATTATTTTTTCAACTTTTAGTACTAAAATCAAAGTTACCTAGCAAGGACTGCTGCCATAGGCATTTTCTGTGACTATGAAAAGTTTTGTTGAAATTCAACTGGTAGGAAGTCAAGAGGGAGTTTCTTTTATTTTTCTTCATTTTAAAATTATATATATATATTATTTTATATATATAACATCATTTCTACCCATTGGTTCTCCATCACCTTGTCACCTGTGAACAATCATCTTATATCTCTTGTGTTCATTCCCTTCTCCAATTGTACCACCCCCTGCCCTTCTCTTGTTCTATGTTTTAGTTCTGCTGTCAAGTATTTTTAAATTTCTCTTGTTGCTTTGTTTGTTTTCCCTCTATCCCTCATAGAAGTGAGACAACCCAGGACGAGAGGAAATTTCAAACCTGCCTCCCTGTCCAGCAAAAGGAAGCAGTTTATATTGAGTTAGGGAGAGTGGGGTTGAAAATTAAGCTAAGTTTTATTGACTAACAAACAGGATAAGGGCAAAGTCATGAAGATTTAGCTGATTTTTTTTGTTAGTTATAAATTGGCCCACTTAATAGAAACAGATTTTTGCTGACAGACACCCCTCCCTGCCTTACTGTCTAGGCTGTCCCCTCTTGGCCCCTCCTATCCTGGCTGCTCAAAGACTTTAGAGACATTGGGACTAGGCTCAAGGTCTGTTGCTGCTTTATTTGCCAAGGTCCTATCATTTATAGATAAGACTCAAAAAGTAAGTTACATTTTTCCTCTTTTTTTTGTTCTCTATGGCCTGAGAGCAATTTAACCATTCAAACTCAGTTTTATCATCCATCTCTATTTTATTTATTCATTTATTTTTTTGTTTATCATCTGTCTTTATTTATTAAGATCCCCTCCCCCCAGACACTTATAACTAAGGGAACTTTAGACCCTATTACTATAAAAATATTTAAAAAGGACGCCTGGAAATAAAGGAATTTTTTTATAGGTATGCTTAGTTCTCAATTTTTAATTCATTTTTGGGTCTCCTTTGCACAGATCTATGTAAGAATAAAACATTTATTTTGATGCTAAAATGATACATATACACAGTGAATGACTCAAACGTGGTATAATAAATAATGAAATATAAAGTCTTTCCAGTTGTATATGATCCCAGTCCCCAGAAGTAAACCCTTTATATAGGTTTGATGCATACTCTCCTAATGTCTTTACATATGTGAAACATGAATGTTCATATATATCATCTATCTATATATATTTCCATTTATTTCACAGATATAAGTATACTACTCATATTCCTAGACCTCCATTTAGCTTTAATCCTTAATTTTCAGGTATTTTAGTTTGTTCTTGTTGCTGGTTATGAATTCCCTTTTTGGACCTTGACATGGCTAAGGGATATTTCTCTTTGTCTTTACTGGAGTCATTCAGTCCTGGACTTTTCTACTTTGGTTCTTTGGTAACACCATCAAAAGATAATACTCCATTAACCAAGAGGTAATGCTCTATTCCACTACAAGGGTGATAAATATATCCCCAAGTGAAGTCAAAAATGAAGACACAGGAAGCTGGTAGTATGAATCCCCCTCTCTATCTTTAGCCCTGAGAAATGCAGTAGTTTGCTCTCCCACTGCAGGATCCTTTCACTTAGAGTGTTTTTTGTGTTTGTCCTTTAACTGGAGGACCAGAACTGCGCCACCTGTTATCACTGAATATCAATAGCCACAAGTTGAATCCATAAGGTGAGCTTTAATCAAAGAGCCAGTAATCTGGAAGATAGGAATTAACATTCTAAAGATATCACCTTAGCATTTTAGTGTCAGCTTGCTTTTTTATAGTGAGTTTGACAAAGATAGCAGTTCAACAGTAAGCAGGCTTTGCTGCTGCCACGATCACTCGCTGTCTGACCCCTGAGCTCCTTATGACCCTCCTGGACACCTGGTCTTACACTCATCCTGGGGTGCTGAGACCAGTCTTCAGAGAGCTCTGGCTCCCTGAACTCCTCTATACATGTCCCTGGGCTGCGAAAGTGACTCAGAACAGACAAGCATGAATAGTATGAGTGTGCAGATTTCTTACTACATCATGCACCGTACCCTACCCACTTCCCCCCCCCCCACCCTTTAGCCTGCCACATCCATAGTGAACTTTGTCCCATTTTGAGGTCATACTGCATTTTGATCAAAATCAAAGTCCTTCTGCCCTAAACCCATCTCCTGAGAGTCTCCCAATTTGTGCTGGAAAACTGATTTTTTCTGTTAGACTCTTACTTGCATTGCTCATGTACTATGTGTTAATTGCACTTTTCTGAATTTACTTTCTTTAGTTTATACTTTTAAATAGCAGTTTATTTCTGCCTGTGTGGTACAAAATTTTGTTTTATGAAATTGTATGTGCTTCTCCCAAACATACCGATTATTAGAGTGAATTTTTATTTAAATTTTTTCTGTCTCTATTTCAAATACCTTTTTTTGAAGTTTCATCTTAAAGTTTAGTCTCTGTTGCTGTTTTAATAGATGAGTACATCTGAGAATATACCAGTGTATTCATTACCTCCCAGTTTCACTTAATGTTAGCATACAAAAGACCTTTACCTAGCTGAATATCTCTTAGTGCTTCTTGCCTCTGTATTTTGAAATATCATGTGTTTGGGGCTCTAAGTCTGCAGACAGACCTGCATATCTAAATGTAAATCTGAGTCTGATACTTTTAAGTGTAAGCAACCGAGAGGCTATCATTCAGGTGATCAGTACTTTTGATTTTGACATATTTATTTCTCTATTCAAACTTATAAAGCTCAATGCAGAAAAAGAAAAGATGTCCTGTTAGCCTGCAATCTTGAAAACTACGATTAGCACACTAAAATATATGTGAGTACTATTGCTTGGGGACCACTATAATTCTATTGGTAGAGTTTTTCACTTTTAGCTATTACTAAACTATCTTAAGAAAAATGCATCCCTAACATAGGTATCTTTATGTGTCACCTATGGAACAAGACAAATCATGAAAGTTAAGAAAGACATAACTTCTTTAGGAAAAATTGAATTTGTTTACAATTTACACAGATGAAAACATGCATACTCATTTGTCTAAGCATCTCTTAGCAATATTCACTTAAGTAGACCTATATTATTTTCTTTCAAGAAGACTGTTTACT
Source organism: Uropsilus gracilis (assembly GCA_004024945.1). NCBI lineage: Eukaryota > Metazoa > Chordata > Mammalia > Eulipotyphla > Talpidae > Uropsilus > Uropsilus gracilis. The sequence continues at coordinate 51,600 of PVHY01008329.1, forward strand.
CCTTTGAATGTTTGTCAATATTCATTTGAGCAGTCAAACTTTTGTTCACAGACTTTTGTTTTTCAGAAAGTGAGATGAGCATCTTGTTATATTGACATTTTATTCTTAACATTGCAAGTATTATTGAAGTATAAGTATGTAGAAATGGAATCAGAAGAAAGGATGTGAGTATTTTTTCTTGCTTTTTGTAGCCCTTTTGGTCTAAACACCAAAATACACTGCACAAAATATACCGATTATAACTTAAAATGCATAATAGAAACATTATATATGTTTCTCTAGATATCTAATTGTTTTAGATATTATATCTAATATTTCAATTCACTTGGAGTTTACTTTTATGTATGGAGTTAGGACGAGATCATCTTCATTCTTCTATATGTGGTTTTCCCGGTACCATTAGTTACAAAGACTCTTTTGCCCTGCTGTATGGACATAGTAACTTTAGCAAGACTAGGCAATGAATACTTTTCTGGGTTTTCACTCTGTTCCATTGATTGATGTATTACTTTTATGCCAGTACCTTATAATTTGCAGTACTGTTACTTTACACTAAAGTTTGAAGTCAGGTAATATGACTGTCCTATCTACTTCTCTCTTTTTACTCAGGATTGTACTTAAAGTTCAATATAAATTTTAATTAATTTAATTAATTACCCATGTAATGTAATGGGTATTGAATTACATTTGTCATTTTATATAAAATAGTAATTTTGATTATATTGCCTCTCTGGTTGGTACTGGGATAATACTGTCATAGTTAAAAGTGTTACAGCACATTTCTTCTTTTTAAAAAGTAATAAGAGCCTCTTGCAGAACACATCTAAGGATGTTTGAAAAATGAAGGAAAACAAACAGCTAGGACTACATCAAATTTAAAAACTTTTGTACAGCAAAAAAAGACAATAGCCAAAATAAAAAGAAAATAAATTGAATGGAAAACAATTTTTCCTCCATACAACTGATAAGAGTCTGATAGCAAAACTCCACAAAGAACTCATGCAACTTAATGAAAACAAGGCAAACATTTTTGTCAAAAAATGGAGAGAACTAAAAAGATACTTCTCCAAAGGAGAAATGCAAATACTCAATAGGCATATGAAAAGATATCACCAATAATATCACCAATATCACCAATAATCAGGGAAATGCAAATTAAAACCACACTGAGATACCATCTTACACTCTAAGAAAGACCCCTATTTTAAAAAAAAAAAAGGAACAACAAGTGCTGGTGTGGATATGGAGCGAAAGGAACACTTTTACACTGCCTGTGAGAATGTAAACTGGTCCAACCACTATGGAAAGCTATGTGGAGGACCCTTAAACTACTTAAAATGGAACTACCATTTGATCCAGCAATCCCACTTCTGATAATCTACCCAAAGGATACAAAAACACTAATTCAAAAGGACACCTGTACTCAGATGTTTATTGCAACACTATTTACAATAGCCAGAACATGGAAACAACCCAAATGCTCAAAAACAGGTAGATGAATCAGAAAGTTGTGGCATACGTACATAATGGGATATTATCCAGCAATCAAAAATGACAGATTTGAGGCATGTGTGGTAACATGGATGGACCTAGGAGAAATCATGTTAGCAGAAATAAACCAGAAAGTAAAAGAGAAATGCTGGATGATCTCACCCATGTGCCATATGTGCAATACAGGGAAAACAAACAAAAGGACAAGTAAAGTTTAAAACTGTCAGCAGAACTGAAGCATAGAACAAGAGAAGAGGAAGTGGTAATAACAGGGGAGAGATGGGTACAAGAAATTAAGATGATGGTTCATGGGTGACAAGGTGGTGGGAGAACCTCGAACCACAGGGTATATAATGATGTTTTATATATATATATATATATATATATATATATATATATGTATGTATGTATGTATGTATGTATGTATGTATGTATGTATGTGTGTGTGTGTGTGTGTGTGTCCAATCAATAAAGAATGTAATGTGAACAAGATGGGCATTAATTTTTCTTTAGAACTTAATTTGTAGCAATCTCTGGGCTTTTTTTCAGAAGGTTTCTTATTGCTGTCTCAATATTCATGTTTGTTCAGTTCTTCTGTTTCTTCCTGATTTAGTATTAGTAGACTACATTGATTTAGCAATTCATCCAATTTTCTAAGGTTATTGCATTGATTAGCATATAGTTGTTCATAATAATATTTCTGACCTATTGTATTTCTGTGCTTTTTGTGGAAATTTCTCCTCTTTCATCCGTGGTTTTGTCTATTTATGTTTCTCTCTTTTTTATTAACCAAATTAGAGGTTTTTCTACTTCCTGTAGCTTATCAAACAACCAAAACATAGTTGCATTAATTTTTCTTGTGTTGTCTTTTGGAGATAATTGACAGTTTATTCAACATGGTTTCATGTTGAAACCATGGTGTTTTACTCTAGTAAATTAATTAAATATACTATTCAATTTTTAAAAAAATTCTTCAGACTTTAGCTTAAAGAATCTCCATGATTCTACAGAAATCTACATAGTTTTTACCTAAATATCCCTTTACCCTCAATCAAACTTGGATTGCAGTCAATGACTTTCCCAGTCTACCTTAACTATCTCGTTTCTTACCGGTAAAATTCCTATATGTTTAATTATGCGTTACAGTTCCTATCTGCAAGGACCCAACCTAACATAACTCCTTTCGTAAAACCTATTAAGGAGGGTGATACTAATGGAGAGTGAAATATTCCACTGAAGTCAACTATCAGGGTCGCAAGATGTGTCTCAGAAGAACAGAAATTGGATGGAGATGGAATGAAGTATTTAAAAGAGAATAATTAGAAAAGAAAGATATTTTTTGTTTTCTTGACAGAAATATTCATACTAAAATCTAGATAAATCTTGAATTATTTTTTTGGTATTAGGCATGAGGTAGGAATATAATAAATGATATTTTTTAACATGATAAAAGCCATCTCCTGCAAGAATTCTTCATTATAGATTGTCTCTAGAGAGAAAACATGTGAAGATATTTTATGGTCAAATAGAGATTTGAAGTTGGTTATAACTATTTACTATCTGTGTGGTAATGGGAAGGTTAAAAGAAACATTTTTTGTAAATATCTGCAAAATAGATATTTTCGTACAATTGAGTTAAAGTTGAAATGATTCCATTAGCTATTATATATAAAAGTTACTAAAATAAGGAGTACTGAGTCACCTCAACAGATGCTATTTCTTTTGAAAGAAGATGTGAGGGACATAACTAGGACTCTTCCCTTCACTCCTTTTTTAGGACTTAACACCCAACCTTAGGTGTTGTCCTGGACTGTCATGGTTCCTTATTCTTATTGTTTCCTGCCCTGCTTATCCAAAATTGAATTCTATAATTTTCTTTCAGTGAGATTATTTTTATACTAATAGAATATTTAGTATTTATTTATCTATTTTTATTTTTTTTGAGACTAGGTCTCGCTATTTTTGCCCGTGCCACGGGCTCTCATTGCCCGGGGTACCACAGAGTCAAGCAACCCCCAGCCTCAGCTTCCCAGGTAGCTGGGATTATAGGCTCACACCACCACGACACCCAGTTATTTTTTATTTTGGAACTAGGTCTCACTATGGGCCCCAGGCGGGACTTGAACCGCAATCCCAAGCCCCGGCCGCTTCCTAGGCTGAAACTTACAGGCATGAGCCACCGTGCCTGGCCTAGTATTTAATATACTTAGTTTCTAATTTCTATCTTGTAGATCATGATGGTAATTAGGTACAGACCTTGCTCCAGGCAATATCCTTCAACTGAAGTCAGGTTTATAAGAATGAAAAGAGAAGTTACCATGGATTATCTGACTGACCCTTTTCTTCATTTCTAGGCCAATCTTATAATTCTGTCAAAGTTAAGAGACTAATATCAGAACAGGCTGGAGTGAATAGGTTCTTTCCTCTTTGTTATGATATGACCCTTTTCACTCCTTTTATGTAGTAGTCTTATTGCTAGGGATGAAGACAAACCCTGTGTTTAGTAAAGCAGTCACTCCTTGCTCAAGGGCACAGAAGTTAAAGATATTGTTTAGGTTTACAGATTTTTCATCTGTCAGAGTATAGAGGAAGTGAAGATTTATCAGGACTCAGAATAAAGAGTACATAAACAACTTGTCTTCAGTGTCCCTGTCTTCTTAAAAATCTTAAGGTAGTGTCAGATTCTTTAAGGAAAATTTAGAAATTTAGTATTTCTTCCTGAATTTTAATTCAATAATCACACATGCACAAGAAAGAAGGAGCTGGGTTTTGAAAACTATGGTAAAGAATTGTGATTTCAATGTACATGTATATAAAATCATGGACACATTAAATATCTTAGAATTTTGTCAGGTATACCTCAATAAAGCTGGAAAATTAATCAATACATTTAAGTTTTAAAAATTATTTAAAATATGCCAAATTTGGCTCATCTACTTTTCAACAGTTCTTACAATCCATCACTTTTGTTTGACTTTTGTTAGAATTGAGGTCTTTTCTGTGTAGTTATCCAATCTTGTGTTTGCCTTATTATATTGAACAATAGATCCCTTAGTAACTATGTGCTTAAATGATTTGATAGAAATTTTCATTACAATGATTTAAAACATTTAACAGAAAAAGATTCTTCCCAAAAAAGTTCGTTTTCATATATAATCTGAATCATCTTAGAATATCACTTCAGGTATATATGGTTTACTGCTGACATGTGCTTTTTGAAGAGTTCTTAGATGCAGAAATCTTTGAATTAATCACCTGGCTACAGGGTTTCTCTTGCAAAGAAAACTTCTGCAATATTTTTCTCGGAGCCCTTGAGTTCTAAATCTCTATATGTCATATTCAAGTGACTTCATTTTTGTATTAAGCATACATATTGTCAAAATCATCCACTTGACACTGGAAACATGCTGCATTGTCATTGCATTAAAAATTCTAGAAGATCAATTGCTAGAATAGTGATTATATGTTGAGGTGGTTTCCAAAGGCAGTAAGTGTGTCAATAATGTCCGCAATAAAGTACTATTTATTTATTTATTTATTTATTTATTTATTTATTTATTTATTTATTTATTTATTTATTTATTTATTTATTTATTTATTTATTTATTTATTTATTTTTAGACTGGGTCTCGCTATTTTTGCCCGTGGAACCACAGGCTCTTGTTACCCGGGGTACCATGGACTCAAGCAATCCCCAGCCTCAGCTTCCCAGGTAGCTGGAACTATAGGCACGCGCCACCACGCCCAGCTATTTTTTTGGAACTAGTTCTCGCTATGGGCCCCAGGTGGGACTTGAACCGTGATCCCTAGCCCGGGCCACTTCATAGGCTGAAGCTTACAGGCATGAGCCACTGTGCCTGGCTTAAAGTACTATTTAGAAAGATAAACAGAGAATTGGAGAAATAGAAAATGCCAACATAAGCTTTCCATTAAGAAAAAAAAAAGATGATTATTGGGTTATTTACAGAGAAATATTATGCAGCTGATAAACATAGACAAGAGATGTGTGTCATCAGATTTACATCATAAGAGTGCTCCTATTATACATAGGAATAGACATTTTCATCTTTCCCCTTTTTGTTCACAGCTCAATAAAAGTACAAACATAATGGTCCTTTGTATAAACCAATAAAAAATATTCATCTGTGGCTTATTCTTTTTTTCCCCACAGATCACCTGGGGGTGCAACTGAATTGCATCATGGTTGGATGAAGTCATTGTCAGTTGTCTTAACTATTCATTTCCTCGTAGGTTAATATTGTTGCCACTCACAGTCTTTCCTTTATAAAGGCATTTGACAATCTTGTCCCGTATTTCTTTCATTTTTATACCATAGATGATGGGATTGAGCATTGAGGGCAGGAGAAGATAGAGATTGGCCAGGAGAATATGGGCATGAGGTGGTATATTGCGACCGATGCGATGGGCGAGGGAAGAAAAGAGTGCAGGTGTATAAGTGATAAGGATGACAAAGATGTGGGCTGAGCAGGTGTTGAGGGCTTTGAAAGTGGCATCTCGAGAATTGAGATGTATCACAGCCTTTAAGATGAGACCATAAGAAAAACCAATGAGCAGCAGATCAAGTCCCACCACAAGCAGAATCACAAAGAGTCCGTAGACACGATTGGGTCTGGTGTGGCCACAGGCCATTTTCACTACAGCCATGTGGTCACAGTAAGTGTGAGGAATGACTGTATGGCAGAAGGTCAACCTTTGAAGTAGAAGAGGCATGGGTAGGACAAGTATCACACCCTTGACTAGACACAACAGTCCCAGACGTCCAACTAAGGAGTGACTCAGAATTGTATTGTAGCGTAATGGCTCACACACTGCCACAAATCGGTCAAAGGCCATTGCAACAAGTAAGGCTGATCGTACAACAGATGCACCATGGATGAAAAACATCTGGGTGAGACAGGCATTGGCAGCTATATCCCGATCATTAAACCAGAATAGTGAGAGGAGCTTGGGCAACAGACTCAGAGTGGATATGAGGTCAACTACCATTAGCAGGGCCAGGAGCAGGTACATTGGTGTTTGAAGAGTGGGTTCTGTGGCCACCAGGAAGAGAATAGCACAATTACCAATGAGGATAACCAAAAGCATGGAGGAAAAAGGAAGTGACAGCCACAAATGTTGTGACTCTAATCCAGGTACACCCATCAAAGTGAAGATCATGAAGCCAGAATGGTTGAAGATTAGCATGTTTGCAACTGTCGATGGCTATTAATGTTAAAGTACCTGTGGAAGACATGGGTTGGAGGTCATTTTTATTAGTTTGACTTCTAATCACTTGTTGAGATGGGATTCAGAAAATGATGGGAGATTACCCCTCTGGGATTGTGATGTTTATGATCTGAATTCAGATTTATGTCTAAGCACCTATGTTGCCTTCACATTTGTTTCTTAATGACTTTAAGCTTCTTTTCTGTAGTAGAGATGCTGCAGTGGGTCTTTCTGTCCTTCCAGTTCAGCAACTCTAAATTTCAAAACATTTTTCCTGAGTTCTGAGTAAGAATAGCAAAGAAAACATTTTATCCTGATTAAAGGGTGAAAAATCTGGTAGAAGAACCAGGATCTTCTCACTGGGAAAGCATCCTATAGTGAGAAGAAATTGGGGGAAATCTCTTGTGTTACCTCACTTTTGTGTGTTGTTCTTTCTTCAGGGATCTACTCACTGATCATGACCCTGTTTCTCCCCATCGAGTTCTCTATATTTTGACAAAATGTGAATAATATTTAGGGCATCATGGGTGGCTGTCTCTCACTCAAGCTATGCATTTTATGACAGTAGTTTTTTTTTTCACATCACATGTTTTTCTCTCACAACTGATCCTCGTGTGTAGACTGAATTGCCTTTAATTATGAGACATTTACTTCAAATTAATTCACTGGACTACCTAAGTGAACTCAAATTTCCTTTATGGTCATTGATTCTTTGGCTGCTATCATGAATTAGCAGAATTTCTTTTTCCAGATTTTTTCATAAACTCAAAGAAGCAAATCAATGAATAAACCCGATTCTCACCCCTGTCTGTATGGCACCCATCTTCCTTTCCCCAAATGTTTTATATATTTTTTGTCACATATATTTAATTTATGCTTACAATTTCTATTCATGATTCTATGTTAGGGAATTTAAAAATATAATGCAAATTATGTTTTAAAATTCTTCTGAGTTATTGCAGTCATGGGGATGACTAATGATTCCTGCTAGAAGTCAGTGTGTAGATGTATGCACAATGAAGGAAATGTGTTAAACTTAGACTTCTAAGAGGAAATTAATATGACAGAGAGAGAAGTAGAGAACAACCTTGACTAATAAATAGAAAAAAACCTTTATGTGAATGAAGTGAACACCATCACTAGTTTTTTTAGAACTTACTGGAGAGAATACTTCTCTTTGGACAACAGTGGTACAGAATGCACCTTAGAAGGAAATTTGCACCAGGCCTACACAGAAACTGAAAAATGCTGGTTCTGACACAAGTAATGTTGCATTCCTGATGGGGGGCTGCTGAAGAATATCTATGGGACATAGAGTTTAAGGTGAAGTTAAGATGGTAAAGAGTTTAAAATGAAAACAAGTATTTGTGTAATCAAATGATAGGAGTTTCTTAGTTACATTAGAAAGAACACATATGACATTTGCAAAGATTATCTACCGAGCACTGTATGTATCACCAATTCATTCATACTGCCACAGGGCATGGTTCCCATCATACAATTTAGGGAAAAATGCCAAAATATTTGGTGTATTCATTCAGAACATTATGATTCCCCTATCAGTAGTGCTATTAAAATGATTTTTGCCTTTAAACTGTGCACCTCAAACCAAATCCTCAGGACTTGATTCATGCATTGTGATATAGACATTTTTCTTTGCTGTGTATTTTTCTACATATCATTTATGTATTTCAAATGGTCAAAAATGCCTCATTTCAGTCGTCAAACTAGGAATTACATTTAACTATTTTTACTGTTGCTGTTATTTATAAATCCTTTATTTAAAGTTTCCCTTCTCATTTCTTATAATCTTTTAAATATAACTAAATCAATTAAAATGTATCACAAAATGAATTCACTTGTTAAAACTGCTCTAAAAGATTATATGGAATTTAAACTGCCAGATACTTTCACATTCTTAAACTGAAATGAGTTTGGGCTTGGTAATCAAAGAAGAAAAAAAATTGATTGGGCATTGATTAGTTTCTATATTGTTTGCGGAGTTAATAAGACTTAGAAGAATGGGTGTGGAGACAGAAATGGGGAGGGAGTGGTTCATCAAAATAACAGAAGAATTGCTGGCCACATTTTCCTACTCAACCTTCTTTATCATCCTATTAGGTAAATGAAAAGCTTAGGGTGATGTTCCAACTCCACAAATCCTTAAAATTTTCCTTCCCAGCTGTCATCACCACCTCATCACCTTATTACCTTCTAGTTTTCTAATTCTACACTCAGACTAAATCTGTTTATTTCCCTAACATCAATATCTCTGTCTGCTTGTCTTCCAAGCTCAACTTCTACCCCTGGATTATTGTTTACAACATTGCATGATTTTCTTGCTATTATCCATAATCAATTTATAAGTCACAGTCAAGCTTTCAAATACCAGTAATATTTTGTGTCATTTATTTCAAAAATCATCACTTTTGAGGCCTATAAATACCATCCCAGATTTAATTTCCTTATCTCAAAAAAGTTATCATTTATCATAGAGAAAATAAACATAAAATGCTTCAATTCTTAAAAAATATAATTACCTTAATTTAGCTTGGTATGAAGGAAAAAGGGTAAAATATATTATGTCCTGGCAAATCAGCATCTTTCCCAGAGCTTTGGCACTAGCTCCTGAGGCATTTTGTTACCAGTGCTCTGAATCAGGCTAGTAGTTTTCCTAAACTAAACACATGTTTAGTGTTGGGAATAAGAGGACACCCAAGACCTACATATGCTTTAGGCAAAGCAACATGCATCCCAGTGTATTCTCACAATATATTCACATCCCACCATCAACATACCTGTCCTGTTCACCAAACAGACTATAGAAGGACACCACAAAATAATTTATATTAGATCTGAAAAAAGTTTAAATTAGAGCTGATTGTTAATCTCCCCATCAGATACTTTCAGAACAATCTAATCACACCTCACATCCATCTTTACTACTGGCATTCTAAGAAAACCTTGTCTCCCTAGTCAGTTCTGTCATCAGTGTTTTTAACACCTATTTTAAAATCTCCTAATTATGTTCACCTCCTTACCTACCTATAACACCAAAAAATATTCACATTGTGCTCTTTTGGAATTTATAGGCTGTTCTCAGAACATTATTTTTTGTTGAGAATACATGCTGTATTTTTTCTCTAACAGGAAACCAGAGTATGTTCTGAATTTATAGCACTCTGTACAAGTGTGTCAAATGAAAACATCATATAAGCAATATGGTCACAAGCTACTGAGTGGAGTAATGAGGTATATGTTAGGTCCTCTTGCTCCTTGTGCTTTCTAGATCTTTGTTGCTCTTTATACTTGAAAAATTGATGTCCCTTTGGTCAGACTATATGACCCTTTCCCTCATTCCCTGTGCAGTGTTTTCTGTCACCTTTCCCCATTGTTATGTTTTTAATACATGCCTTTTATTCCCTCTATTACAACTGTCACAATATTGTTTATAATTTGCTCACATAAAAAATCTTGTGAAATTTTGATTTTTTATTTCTTGAGTTTTCACATCCAATCATCCCCTTCAGCTACTCACAATATCATAAATAATACACTAGAATAGCTGTTCCACACTTAAAATTTTGTTTTACGAACCCATTAACCACTCTAATACCTTCTACTTCACAGTTCCTTAACATCCTAAGATTTTCTGATCCATCAAACCTATCATCTTTTTTTTTCTATTACAATCTATGTCCTCATCAAGTTAGAAAATATGTTTATCATTGTGATCATTTCTGTTTAAAATTTCATTTAAACTTAGTTGTTCTTATTTCCTTACTTATACTAATATAATAAGGCCTAATCTTAGTTAAACCTTATTTTATTTACTTTACACATGAGCAGCTGAACATTACTTCCAAGAAACATAAAATGATCACTGATTCTTCTTTTATCTTTATCTTTAGTTGAGTTCTCAGCACAAACACTGCTATATTTGAAGTCACAATTATTCCACTAGACATTTTATTTTCTTCATATCCCAGCCTGCCTACCTCAGTTCTCACAATGAGATTGTAGAGAGCTAAGAAATTAGCTCCTATGACAAGGCCAGTCTGCTGCAAACCCATGAGGCTCTTGCATCAGCCAGGTATGCTGCATCCTGATTGGCTCTTGCATTAGCAAAGTATTGGACCCGAAACAGAGCAGGTAAGGGGCACTCAAAGAAGTGTATGCCCCTAGGAGACCATATTTGGTTACAAACTAGACCATTGGACAATTAGTATTTGTGGCAAGCAT